>APFE030244442.1:0-11810 GCA_000404065.3 Pinus taeda
ATAATATAAAGCCACAAAAATAACAATAGAGGGATTCTATGGGGCACAGAAATAACAATATGGGGGTAATAGGGGCACAACAATATAAATAAGGGGTATAACTACAATAGTAATGGGGTAATCACTAGTATTATAGGGACTCAACACATGATGATTAGTTCTCCTATCGAGGAATCCTACCCATGCAATCTGCGACTCATGGGAAGTACCTCTCATCTGATTAATGACCAGGGAAATGGGGTTAGGGACCATAGCAGTACTATCGATGGATGCATTGATGTATCTACCATACTCCCTATGAGAGGATCACCTCCATTGATCTAGGATCAATGAAACTAATCTGGGATTAGTATGAGTGGTTTGAGACACTCTCTTGTGATATTGATCTGGGATCAATAAAACTGACTTCGGGCCAGTAAGAGTGATGTGACACACTCACTTCAGATGAAATTGAATTTGGGTCAGTAGAGAATGGTGTGAGACATTCTCGATCAATTCTTCTTCTTCATGGTTCAACAAAGTAGATCAGATCATTACATAGCTTAGCAGAGTAGAGTAGTGTAGCGCACTCATGGTATGGATAGTACAGTCAGACATATGGATCAGTAGATGGAGTTCTCCCTAGTTGAGAGGGAGTGTTAAAATTGGAAACTAGGGTCAAACTCCATGTGGGTCATCCTATTAATGGAAGTTGATATTTTTCTTGGATCCCTCTTATCGAGAGGTGAAGGATTGATCTAAAGATCATCCAATTCTGATAAGTATTCATGGAGATATGAATTTATTTGTGTTATGGGACAATTCGTCAAGGTCGGTCAGCAACCAAATAAACCCCACTTGTGCTCAATGTTTTAGTGTAAATAGAGGTGGCCTTCAAGTCATTTCAACACACTTAGGATCTCTTCCTCTCTACTTGTATTTGGGTTTCAGTAGGAGGAGAGATCCTAAGGGATAACACTGCCCTAATCCAAAGGGCAGAAGCCGGAATTGCCAGAATTGCTGGAACTACTCAAATTGTTGGAACTATTGGAATTGTTGGAACTGCCAAAATTGTTGGAACTACTAGAATTTCCAGAACTACCAGGAACAACCAGGAAAAATTGGAACTATCAGGAAAAACAGGAATTTCTGGAACTGCCGGGAATAACTGGAATTACTGGAACTGTCAGAATTGCTAGAATTGTCGGAATTTCCGGAATTGCCAGAATTGCTGGGAACCGTCAGAATTGCCAAAACTGCCAAAATTGCCAAAACAACTGGGAAAAGCCGGAACTACTGGAAAATCTAGAATTGTTGGAATTGTCGGAACTGTCAGGAATAGTCAGAATTGTTGGAACTGTCAAAACTGTGGGGAACAGCGGGAACTGTCGGGAACTACTGGAACAGCGAGAGCATCTGTCTCCGAAGGAAAGAAACATGCAAGGGACAACTAACTAACATTGGGATAGTTGTATGGTACTTAGCAGCAAATACACCAAGCGTGCAATGTTACAGCTAGCATGCAACTACAAGCATGCAAAGGACAACAAGCATGCTAGGGAAAACAAGCGAACAAGATATAGTGAGCACATAGGTCAGCATGGCAACATGGTGCATCAATGGCACATAATGCAATACAATGATGGTTATAGTCATGATTAATGAAGAATGATGAGATGCAACATAGTTATGATGGGTGCAACATGGTGCAGCATGGTGAGGTGCAGCATGATGACAAAATGCAACACAGCGATAGGTGAAGGAGTCACCTTGGAGAATCAGTTGAAGCAACATGTCTTCAATTGATCTCATGTATCATCTTCTTAGAGATGATCTATGCTCTTATCTAGAGAAGTCAAAGTATTGACTTCTGTTGTAAACATACTATCTCTCTCTCTCTCTCTCTCTGCTAAACTATTGAAGAACATATAAGAAGAATTGATCAAAGGTTTCCCACATTAGGGTTTGTCCCTAGCTACTGCCACATCTTGTGTCCTCTTGTCCTTGCTTGTCTTCTACGATTTATGTTTATGTTCTATCTGCAATTTACTTTAATGCTGACGTGATTTCTAATTTGGAGAAGATATTGAGCTAACTGTGAAAATTGAAATAAATTGCTCTAAGGATAGAACATACCTAAAATTAACACTATGTCAGTGCCTTCCACGTTGTGAAAGGAGTTTATTTCCCATGGATATTTGAGACAATGTGGTCTTGCAATCCCTCCAATATTATTCTCCTCACCTTATCTTCATCTTTTTTACATGGAGCTACATTTTGGGCATCCGTTGATCCTGTTTTTGCAATTTTTGTCTTGAAATATTCCAACAATATGTTGTTGTCAAGCACTACCTCCATTCGATCCTTCCATCCAATGAAATTTGAGTTACCTTCCAAGGCATACTCTAATCTCATCCCATTAAAGGTAACTTTCCCAACTCTGAACAGATCCTGCTACACTGAAGCTACAAATTCGAACCTCCTGAGAAATAACTTCAAAATTCTTGTTCTAATGTGAATCCTAGTTTAATACCATGTAGAAAATATGGTGATATAATTGCAAGTACTCAAGAAATTTCGATCTAAATCAAGAGGCACAATTCTACTCTACTTTTTTACGAAATTCAATTCACAATTTAGCAAAACAATCTCAGACATGCAAATAGAAATAACACACATGCATAGTATTTTTCTAGGGGAACCCAACAGGGGAAATCCCCTCTCTTTCGATTAGTCAGGTGAATATAGATGTATTACAATTGATAGCTCAATCTGAGCTCAACCTACAAGTGAACTACCTATTTCTTTGCTCAATGAGAAGCTCTAACCTAGACTTATTCAATTTTTTCCTATGCTTGAGCCCCTATTTTGTTGTGCAATTCCTATAGAATTAGCCCCTACTTTTTAGGAATTTTCCTCCAATGGATTACACAAGTCCCAAGGTTTTTTCATTTGCATGCATGCAACACATGTACACTCGAACTAGTTTACAATTGCTTGTTACACTATGCTGGAATCTCCACCACAACTCGGAACGTGAATTCTCTGCATGCGCCTGTTATTTTATGTTGATTGGTTAGTTAAGCAAATGATCAATGAGTTAGACTGATGTCCAACTACACAACTAACCTTCCATTAGTTCCTCCAATTGTTAGAACTACTTAACTAAATACAACTGGATATAATTGAATTAGATTACTAAAATTTAGCAATCACACATGCTTAACTGAACACCAAGCCCTCTAACTCAAATTTATTGAACTAATTGAGTGACGAGAGCCATGCCACAGGTTAACTGCATCCAAGTTGAGTTTCATTGTGGAAATTCAAATTTTCTCAATTTGACCAAGCCAAAGTCAAATTGAGACTTTCTTGTTGTACTTCTCAACAAAATTAGCTAAATAAATTTATCTTCAACATAAATTTATGTACTAGTAATGTGTAACATAAATAAATTAATTGTAATTACATGCAACCTAGATTGGAAAACTACAATCTAAATTAAAGTGAGAATTTGAAAATTATACTTTTTTCCATCATAAATTATACTTTCCCTCCAAGGGTTACCTCCAAGGGTTATGTTTGGAGAATGAAGAATAAATTATCTTTTATACATAAGTTTTCTTAATATTAAAATAAAAAATAAAAAATGTAGCCATATAACAAGCTTTTAAGTTCGATTTTGGGAGAAAATGGTGAAGGAGGCTAGGGTTATGCGAATCTATGATCATTTGTTTCTTGATTCGGTGAGACAAGGCTCCATCTCAAGCACTGCTTTCGGATCCTGCTATGGTGACAGATTTTAGGAATATCTTGACCACGAGGAACATTTTTCCCTTTCATCTTTGTTTTCAGAAAATCGATACACGATTGGATGTCAAGTGTGTCTAATCATCGAGGGAGACTCCAAGAAAACAAAGCATCAAAAAAACGTTGAGAGATGGGGATTCATGGATCTCATGATGGTGGGATTTCCTGAGTGGTATGCAGTTCTTAGACCCCCCAAAAATTTCTATCTTGACCTCCCTCATCACAGGGAACTAAAATGATGTCCTCAAATCTGAAGAAGACACCAAATACTCTCGACACTTCAAGGAGGATGACCTAGAATGGATGTGAACTTGTAGTTGGGAATTATAAGCGAGGGTTTTCATTACCATACAACCCTAGAGCGATTTTACCGTTTGCAGAATCAATTGATCCACACAGGCGAGGGTGAATAGACTTCACCAAAGAATATTCCTCAGGCTAAAAACATTGATCGCTGTGTCACTTATTGGATCTTGTGATTTACTAAAGGGACCTCCTTGAAACAATTTAATGCTAGATCTGCATACCTTCAATCAAACACACGCACTAAGTCTCTGAATGTGTTAGACTCAAAAAAGCCTCCTAGGGGTTTTACAAAACATCATTATTGTTTCTCTCAGCATCAGATCTATGAATGTTGTCCCAAGGCTACAATATTCTACCGTGGGAGCCACGAGATGGATGTGGTGATGCCCTTGTTTCACAACAAGAAGAGAAGGTATATAGAGAGTGTCTACTGTTAGCGCTCAAATCTACCTTATGCTGAAATAAGGTAAAACTCAAGGCTACATCAAACCATGCTCAGCCTCGTAACTAGCCCTACGAGGATAGGAGAGGGCTCTCTCCGAGTCAATCTCGGCAAAAGGTGATCAATGAGGGTCAAGATGACTAAATTGATGACTAATTTTAGGCTAGGTATGGAGTACAAGGAGTTTGAAATTAAGTTTTTGAAAATTTGTTGAATTCAAGGGAAAGGCAATTTTGGTGCGGGGATGAGGCACAGTTTTTGCAGAGGTTTGCTTGGGGCAAGATAGGTGATTGTTTTGATTCCTTTAAAGAGATTGAATGGATAGATTTGACTGGTGAAGGGTTAAGGAGAGCAAGAAACTTTCAAGGATTCTCCATAAATAGATGAAAACATGGAAAATTAAACAAACTTAAAGGCAGACCATAGGAAATTATGGATTCTACCTTCACACTTCATTTGGTCAATTGCAGAAGGTAAGAGAAGGATAGTGATGCACATAAACAACTTAAAAATACTGAAAGAAGCACACCATCAACACATAAAGCCACATGAATCCCAAACAGTGCTGCAAAACCCTGGTCTTTCCTTTGCCAAAAATGCAGATAAAATATGTACAATAGTGTATCAAGCTATTCCCAAGAGTCCAACCTCTCCAACCTCTGAAAATGGTTGAGAAATTACATCATATAGACCATCCTAACCCCTTTCCTTTCCTCTAGGGGTCGAGCTCATCATACTAGGAGCTATTTGAACTAATTCTAAACAAGGAACTGAAATCTAGGTAGTCAAACAACTTACCCCTATATGCTAGGAAATTGATTCATTCATTAAATTTTTGCTATTTTGTGAATGAATCATCTAGAATAGGTAAAATTGAGTCCAAAATAACATAATTTTTCATTAATTATATCAAGAGGAGTGAAAAATCACATCACAAGTCAAAACTGGTCAAACTGGCTTCATTTGCTGCGCTGAGGATGAAAATTGTGGCAAAAAACCCTGTCCGCTGCGCGCCTTTCCACCTGCTTTTGGGGCACTTCCTGGCATCCAAATTGAGCTCAGGTTGGCTTGTTGGAAATCCTTGGATGTCTACTTTCTAAGCCAAGTGGAATTTTCCAATTTTGTATCCATTTGCCCCTCCAAAGGTGCATTCTCCCGGAGGTATTTCCTGCTGGTGCAAAAAGTGGCAGAAAGGTGATTTTCATGATGTTTTTGAGCCTTTTGGTCACCCAGAACTTCATGAAATGCCTTGGAAATGGCTGAGCATGTATAATTCATCATGAAAATCCAAAACTACAAGCCATTTGTGATTTGGACCTCCCCATATTATGGGTCGTGCGCTACGCGTTGAGCCAAAAAACCTGTTTTGCAAGCCAAAAATTTCAAAATGACAAAATTTTCTCTGAATTTGCTCAAATTCGGAGTGAAGACCCTCTATCATGTATTTTGCCCCGCCAATGAAGCCTCGGCCAAAATTTGGAGTGGATCGAGCTTCTTCTGCCGTTTTAGTGTCTTCCTAGTGCATGCAGTTCATTGATGGAATCTTTGTCTTGGTTGTATGATGTGTTGTTGTCCGCCTCCATGGTATTGAAAGTCTATGCCAAGTGTATGTTTTATTTGTTGAAAATGAGGAATGAAGGCTTGATTTCTTTGTCTTCAAGTGCCAAATATGCCAAAGGGAAATGAGGAAGAATACAACCTTGGTAACGCACTGTTTCCAAACCCTACAACACTTTTTATATTGAAAAAGGAGGGTTTTCCAACTTGGATTTCTATGGAAAATATATCATGAACCCATTACATTAACCTTTCAAAAACCAAGCACAAGTAGTGAATATGAGCCTACCTGCAAGTTTGTGCGGAGAGGAGGCAATTTGATGCCTTTCCAATCAAATTTTGGGCTTAAAACCCAGTGCGCCGCGCGCCTCACCCAACACGCCGCGCGCCTCTGATGCACCGCGCATGTGTAATTTTACACTGCATTTTTGTGCCTTATGCGCCGCGCGCCCCTGATGCGCCACGCGCCTTACCCAATGCGCCGCGCGCACCCAACTACATAGTGCATTTTGCAGGAGGCCTTTGGAGGCCTTCCTAGTGTCGAAATCGGGCACATGATAGCTTGTTGGAAAGGGCTTTGAGTCTACTTTCCAAAACAACTGAAATTTTTCAATTTGGAATTCATTTTCCTTGCCAAAAATCAAATCTCCCAAGACTGGTCAAAATGTGCTAAATGAGGCTGCCTCAAGGCAGAGTGCTGTTGCAGTCAACTTTTGAATACCTTCCTCAACTCCAAATTGAGCTCATGATAGCTCACGAGAAATCTAGTTATGTCTAGTTATCATTTGACTCATCACAAAAGTCATTTGGCCAACAATACTAGGAGAAATCTTGATTTTCCCAAGGCAATTCAGAGGTGCATTCAATTCTCCTAAGGCAACGGTATTTTTGACATTTCTCTAAAACCATGACACCTGTGTAAAACGTGAAGGAGGGTTTTCTTCTCTGGCATGTTGTGGACAAAAAACTCTCTCAGTTTTCCAAAATTCATCTTTGATTTCTCTGAAACATCTTTTGAGTGAAACTTATCCCGATGTGTGAAACAAGGGATTTTGTCGAAATGAAGCGCAATGAAGGGGATAAGGGGCTTCTAAATTTTTGGAGAAATTTTTGGAAGTAGGGAGGGATGTTGGGAAGTAGGGGAAAGTGGATTCTCAGAGATCGAGTGAGGGGAAGAGGTCCAAAAGGGAAAAACACAAGCCTAGACTAGAAAATTGCCAAGTTGTGGCAAGAAACTAGGGTTTGTACAAAAATGAGGAATTTGGGGGATCTCAATGATGGGAAGTGTTCGATAAGGTATATTAAGGATGGGGGAAGGTGTATGAACATCTGGATACAATTTTTGCTAATGATTTGACCATCCAAGAGAAATTGCCTTCAAAACCCTAGGAGAGGTAAATGACCTTACCTAGGTGCAACTGAAGCATGAACAAGGTGTGAAATGACTCAATGGAACCTGATATGATGATGAAAGCCCTATGAATGATGATAGACTCAGCTGAATAGCGACATAGACTGACATTTGGGAAATTTTGAAAGAAGTGAAAGAAAACCCTAGACCTAATGCCTAGTGACCAAATTTTGCTTGAAGACTCACTGAAATGACAAAATTTGATTTTGACACCTTAAAATCACTTGTAAGAGCATGTTTGATCACTGGAGGAAGGCTGAAAAGACTGACACTAACATCTACTAATTGTGATTAATAAAATATTGGATGTTTAAAGTCAAATACCATGTTAGGTCCCTATAATACTAGAGTTTTCACTCATTGTCACTAGTGTAGCCCCATTATTGTTATTTTTGTGCCCATGTAGTCCCCATTATTATTATTTTCTGTGCCGATGTAATCCCCATAATGTTAGTTTTGTGTCCAATAGAATCCCACTATTGTTATTGTTGTGACCTTACATTATTATTGTTATGTCGGTTGTGATTATATTGGGGCCCCTTAGACTCCTATATATAGAAAGAAGGTTTTGTCATTTGTATCATCCAATAACTATTAATTTTTGTAATTTAAAGGAGGTTTCCCCCTCAAAGAGGTTAATTTTGAAGTTTTTGATTTATCACTTCATCTATTTTGTGAGTTGTTTCACAACATTTGGTATCAGAACTTTTGATTCTAGAGTTTTGCTACTTCAAACATGTCATTGTGGAATTTTCGCTATAACTTTTCTCTATAGACCTTCAAATTCTGAAATTAAAATCCATTTGAGCAAAAATCCTAATGAACCTTGTGTCTAAAATTTTGATCTTGTCTCACGATATTTGCAGACATATGAACTGAGGAATTTAGTGCTTTTGTGGGCTCTCGAATTCCATCTCAAACACGCAACCTTGGGAAAATTGTCATAACTTTCTCTCTGAGTGTTGGATTCCATTTCTTAAAAAGTGATAGAATGAGTATGGACTGTAGTGTTTTGGGCAGTGTTTTCAGGGCTGAAGGTCGAAATAGTGATATGTGAAACTTCATACACATTTTCCTTAGTGAACTAGTCTATAATGAGGTCATCATGGGAGATTGGGAATAACTATTTCTTGAATAAGAAAATCTTGATTAGACTGTTGGGGTTTGAAATAGGGGTCATAGGGCTACCATAGGATGAAATTTTAGATCTTGGGGATCCAAAATTACCGAGATACAATAGAATCAATATTGAGCTCCTACTAAGCAAGAAAAAGGTGTGTATTTTCTAAATAATTTGCATAAGTTTTGTTTGAAAAATTAGTTTGATGTGATTCAAAGGGAATAGCCAACCATAAATATCATTAATTTAAGAGCTAAAGAAATAAAATGGAAACACCTAGTAAGCATCTTGAAAGTTATACGATGGTGGATGAAGAAGAAGAAGAAATGCAACATGATAGATCAAAATTACGAGACTAAGTGCAAGAAATTTCGCTCTTACAAATAGTAAGAAAAAATGAAATGGAAACTAAGATGGATGGTATGAAGAATGGATTAAGATCATACATGGAAGGTTTGAAGAATGGTTTAAAAGTAGACATGGAAGATTTGAAGAAAGACATGGAAGGTTTGAAGGGAGGTTTGACAAAGTTGCTACAAGAAATACTTCCTAATGGTGAAAATGTAGTAGAGGAAAATCATGATGAGAACAAAAGAAATGTTAAGGATGATTTCATAGACTCTAACATTGGACTAAAGAACTGCCATATTACAAAGATCGATATGAGGAATTTTGATGGCAAGGATCTCGTAACGTGGATACTACATATGGATAAATAATTTGATCTTCATAATGTGCAAAACAAACAAAAGGTATGCATTGTAACTTAATATTTAGAACCCAATTAGTTTGTATGGTATCGATGGATTTTCTCTCGTAAACAAATTATCACTTGGTAAATTTTTATAGAGGAAATTATAGCACATTATGAGGATACAAAATGCAACACCTTCTTTAGCCAATTGATAAATCTCAAACAAAATGGTTTAATAGTGGATCACATTGAGGACTTCCAAAAATTGAATATAAGAATCAATGATATTCTAGAGGAGAATAGCATTGTTGTCTTCATAGGGACTCTAAAGGATAACATACAACATGAGGTTCACCTTTAGAAACTTGCTTCATTGGAGACGGCATTTAAGTTGGCAAGAAAAGTTGAAAGAAAAATTATGGCAACAAGGAATCCCACCACTCATAACTTTAAAGATGGAATTGTTGTTTCTCCTAGCCTTCCATAACCTATAAGGTCAACACCACAACAATTGGAGGAAAAAGGAGAAAAAGGGCTTTGTTACAATTGTGATAGAAAATACACTAAAGGTCGTAAGTGTGCTGAGAAGAAATTATTTTACATCGATAGTGGACATGGGGAAGAAACAAAACAAGAAATGTCAAAAGAAGAGGATATACACTAGGAACTGGGCCAAGAGAAATAATAAATTAACCTGAACATATATTGTAATGCATTGGCAGGAATTACCACTCCTCAAACTCGCAAGATAGAAGGACATATCAAGAAGGTAAAGGTAATATTGTTGATTGATTCCAGTAGTACCTATAATTTTATTCATTGTAAGATAGCCAAGGAATTATATTTCTTCCTATATCTAGCACCAGAGTGTCAAGTGATGGTTGCAAATGGAGGAATCATAAATTTATTTGGAAAGTGCCATAATATCAAGCTATCCATGGGAGAATATGTATTGAAAAGTCCAATGCTTTCCATTCTAATGGACTGTGGTGCTGATGTTGTGCCAGAAGTCCAACGGCTACAATATTTGGGTACGATAGCTTTTAATTTTCAAGAAGTTTTCTTGAATTTTTTTGGGAAGGAAAGGAAGTTGAATTAAGAGGTATCACAGGGAAATCGATAAAGATAATCAACTCTAGTGGCATGATAAAGTTTCTAAAACAATAAAAATGGGTCATAATTGCCCAATTATGTTCACTAGAGGTTCAAACATCAAAATCATTTATTTCTCTAGACCTCCCAAAAGTCTTGGAGAATCATTCAAAGGTATTTGAGACTCCTAAAGGCCTCCTACCTATTAGTGATCATGATCATGCTATTCATTTGATTGCAAGAAGTTTTCCTCCAAACATCAGCCCTTAGAGATATCCCTTGTTATGAAGCTAGCTCAAGAAAAGATAGAAAAGATAGATCAACGCCTTAGAATTCAGCCTCTTCAAGGGGGCAACCTCCTTTACATTACACAAATGAACAATTATTGGATGATTCAAATGAAAAAAAATCCTTTCTATATATAGGAGTCTAAGGAGTCACAATACAACCCAGCCGACCTAACAATAATAATATACGACACAAAAATAACAATAGATGATTCTATGGGGCACAGTAATAACATAATGGGGATAAATCAGGGGACACTATTAATAAGGGGTACACTACAATAGTAATGGGATAATCACTAGTATTATAGGGACCACAACTGCCCCTATCTTTCAAAAAAGTGTTTGTCCCTCAACGCTTGAGTAGTTTTGGATGCTTCTGTATAAAATTCTCAATCGTCCCATGTGAATCTTGAGCAAATAAGTTCTTCCACTTGATAAGATACTTTGAAATTGATCTATTTCATAGCTGTCGAGTTCTTGTTTCTGTGACTGCTTTTGGTTCCAATATAATTTTCCCTTCCTCATCAAGTTCTGGCAATATTGTCTGAACTGGGAGCTTATCGCCTATAACCTTCTTTAAACATGAAACATGGAAAACTGGGTGCAATCGAGAAGCTGCAGGAAGCTCTAATTTGTATGCCATAGTACCAATATTTTGCAACACCTTGTACGGACCTTAATACTTTGGTGATAATTTATTATCCTTCTTAGCTTGCTTCAGGGAAATTGCTTATATGGTTGTAGCCGTAGGAATACCCAATCACCTACATCAAAACTTATTTCGCTGTGATGGATGTTGATTTGCCTGTTGTTTCATTCTATTCTGTGCCAACACGAGGTTATCCTTTAAGAGTTGGAGGACTTGTTGTGATGTTCGATGTGATGTTCCACTGCTTGAACCTTAGAATTTTCTCTTAAATATGATGTGATGGATGGTGGTTGATACCCATAAAGTGCCATAAATGGGGTCATTTTTGTTGCTGTATGGAAGGAAGTGTTATACCACAATTCAGCCAGAGGCAACCATTTGACCCATTGTGTCTGTTTATCAGATACAAAGCAACGAAGATATCCTTCCAAACATTTGTTTACTATCTCAATTTGCCCAT
>APFE030244448.1:0-19661 GCA_000404065.3 Pinus taeda
AAGAACTTAAATTAAGAAATTAAACCCAATAGATAAATATTAGGGGAAGTTTTGTTATCTTCTTAATTTTATTTTTTTTAAGGAAAATATACTAATAAACATGAATAAGTAAAGGTAATGAGAACCACGCCAAAAGGGAAAAACAACAAATCAAAAGAAAAAGGAATAAAGGGGAATTCAAACCAACCAGAGTGAGAATGAAGAAGGGAAAAAAGAGGGGGCGAGGGGCTAAGAGGAGAGGGAGAGGATCCAACAACTGCTAATATTCCAGTCATCATCCCTATTGAGATTGCTCAGCCTCCATTCAATTTCTATGGCCTCCCTAAATTTACAATGATGAAAGGGAGCAATCTTAACAATAACCTTGGCCTCCTCAACACCTATATGATTCTTAGTCTTTTCCACGTGCTTTGCCAAAGATGAAGGTGGTGTCCTCTCATGCTTGATGTTGGTTGCGTTCTCATGAATCCTTTGATTGATAGAGCGCCCAGTTTCACCAATATAGGGGGTCCCATAAGAACAAAGAATGACATAAACCCCTTTCATGTCCTTAGGGTCAACTGGGTCTTTTACAGATCTTATTGAGCTACGAATGGTGTTAAGGGGTCTAAAGGTTCAGGGAACATTATGTTTTCTAAGGATTTTCACAATCTTGTGAGTGGGCCCTTATATGAAATGTAGATGCACCTGTGAGATTCAATCTTTTGGGTCTTTCTTAACCTTGGGACCTCTGTTAGCTTTAAGGAAGGATTTCAGACCTTGGTGCATACTATATCCATTATTAACAAAAACATTAAGAAGATGGGATTTCTCTTTATCAATGTTCTCTCCTTTGGAGATTCTCAGTGCATGAGTAGCTAGTGTGTTCAGGACACCAAAATTTAAGCAGGGAAATGATGAGAGTTGGCATGAAGATATTGCTCAGTATGATTTTTCTTCCGAAACACCTCGTGGGAGAAATAACCATCATCCTTCTTCGAAATTAGAACATCGAGGAAAGACACGCACCCATTAAATTCATTCTCCATAGCAAACTTTATGGAAGAACATTGATTGTTGAGATGCTCGAAGAACTTATCCAACTCTTCTTGGCCATGAGACTAGACAACACAAGTGTCATCTACAAATCTTTTCCATAGCTTAGGCAGGAGACAGGATGATGCCGAAGTGTTGGATTCAAAGTCTTCCATGAAAAGATTAGAAACCACCGGGAACACGGGTGAGCCCATGGCAACCCCGCATGTCTACTCATTTTTTTTTATAATGGTTACTTTTTAATATTATTATTATTTTTATTATTATATATTTATCAATATGAATATTAATTTTATGACTAATATTAGATTTATACCATTAACATTTATCGATGTTTTTCAACCACATTTACTAATGTGGTTGGGTTTATAATAATAATCATCTCTAGAGTTTATTAATCCCTCGATTTTATTTATAATATTAATAATACTATGGATTTATCAATCTCTTGGGTTTAAAATATTAATATTTGGGTTTATAAATCCCTTGTGTTTTTTATATTGATCCCTTGTGTTTGTTGATTGATTAGGTTTATAATATTTATCCCTTGGGTTTACTAATTCCTTGATTTTATAATATTAAACTTTTGGGTTTATTAGTCCCTTGTATTTGTAATTTAATCTTTTGAGTTTAAAATATTAATTCTTAGGGTTTATGGATCACTTGGGTTTAAAATGTTAATGTTAGGGTTTATTAATCTCAAGTGTTTTTAATATTGATTCCTTGGGTTTTGATTTTTTAGGTTTATAGTATTTATCCTTTGGGTTTACTACTTCATTGGGTTTATAATATTAATAATTCATTGCATTTATAATTTAATCTCTTTGGTTTATTAATCCTTTGAGTTTAAAATATTAATTCCTAAGTATCGTTAATATATCTTCGATCAATATTTAAAACACAAGGAATTAATAACTTTAAATGTTTATTATATGAGTGATTTAACCGCTAGTGTTTAAATTTATAAGTATATTGTTATTAATTATATTTAAACAAATGTTATATATATACTATTATAATATATATTATAAATGGTTTGTATAGTATAATATTTTTATATATCAGTTAATAAACTTTAAGTAATATATATAAAATATATGACAATTATTATAATAAATATATAATAATTATTGGATCATGACAGAATGGTAAAGGTAAAATACATATTATTAATATAATTAAATGTTATTATTAATAAATGTGAAGTATTATATTAGCAAAATTTTATGTAATACCAATATTATGAATATTAACATACATAATAATGTTTAATATAATAGTATAATTAATAAATAAAAAATAATATGGCTATTATTATTTTTATAGTTATTAATAATGAGAAATAATTAGCTTTTAACCAAATACAATTAATTGTTATTAAAGTGGTGGATATATACTTATCCCAATATATCAATCATATTAGTAAATATGGTTGTGCAGATAGTTACAAGTGATTAAATTCTATTCATAATATTTAAAAAAAAAAAAAAAATGCATTAGGTTTTAAACAATAAAAAAAATATTTAATTAAGGAAAACATGTAATCTAACCCGATAACATTTGAAATAATTAAAGATAAATATAAAACATGATTACCAATGAGCTTTTCGATGTATATAATTAACCTGATGAACGAGTAACATATTCATTAAGTATCAGAGATAACCAAGTAATATATTCATTAAGTATCACCTGATAACATTTGAAATAATTAAAGATAAATACAAAACATGATTACCAATAACTTTTCGATGTGTATAATTAACCTGGTGAACGAGTAATATATTCATTAAGTATCAGAGATAACCAAGTAATATATTCATTAAGTATCAGAGATAACCAGCTCTTCATTCGTTATCGAAGAAGCAGCTGATGCGAAAGTTATTTTACGATGCTGAGTCGTCGGCTTGAGCGGTCAGGCTTTTGATTTAAGAAAGGAATATATTTTGCAGTACGGATTATTTTATCTGCGGTTCACTTGAGTCGCCTTATCCACCGATACCAGTACTGAAATAAAGTCGAGCACTGCAATTCGCAACTGCATGTGGGTTTCCCAACTGCATCTTCTATATGTTTTCCAGCCCTATGTTATGTGCGTGCTCTTGTCTTCTCCCCGCGGATGGATTTAATAAATATCTATTAAGTAGACATCATGTCACACAAAACAATTTAACTTTGATAGGCCACTATGCAACTTGACGTAATGTACTGCATTGAGCGATGTGTTGTACTCGGCCCTACTCTGCAACCAAACAGGTTGCACAGATCAAACCCTCTCTTTTTTCCTCAGATCAAACCCTTTTTTAAATGTCAACATCAATTATGGCTATTTAGTCCTGCCAACATCTTTTGATGTGCAATTACATTGCAATGAACATACGATACTCTCTCTCAATTTCGCTCGAATCTGTTGGATTAGTGGTTGCATTTTTGGGAATCCATTTTATGTAATAATGATAAATTTTGATATCTATTGAATTATAAAAGATTTATTTTAAATATGGATTGTAATTGTTAAATTTCAAATTTTTTGATGTTTTCCATGTTTTTGATGGTGCTGAATTCATTTCCATTATCAAAAACATTATTCAACCTGAGTCTACAAGATTTTTCGAAATTTTTTTGAACAGATTCCTGCTATTTTTGAAATCCTACCAATTCAACCACCTAAATGTAAATTTTTTGTTATAACAAATTAATATTGTATAAATATTGTATTAATTATTTAGATTTATTTTTATATTTTTAAATTTTTTTTTTTATTGATATCTCTTTATTAAACTTACTTTATATTAATATCCATGGAATAGAAATTGTAAATTTAAACGACACATAAATTATATATATACAAGACTTATTTGATATTTTTGTTTTTATTTAAAAACTAAATAAATAAAAATACG
Organism: Pinus taeda; assembly: GCA_000404065.3. Taxonomy (NCBI): domain Eukaryota; kingdom Viridiplantae; phylum Streptophyta; class Pinopsida; order Pinales; family Pinaceae; genus Pinus; species Pinus taeda. Next base: position 3,939 of record APFE030244448.1, read on the forward strand.
TTATTTTAGTGCACTTTCTGTTAATATGGCACGTAAACATTATAGAGAAGTGCATATTATTAAATTTATACACATATTAGGTATATTAGAGCCGAGGCAATATTCACGTATCCATATATAAAATGTTTGGTGGAATAAGTGGTATATTTTACCGGTGGTTATTAGGGTTTAAAATTGTTGTCATTGTTTTTCCAGAAGTGTTTAGTTTGTTATAAAAAAATATGGTAGTATTTAGTCTGTTATAAAAAAATATACAGTATTTAATTAGTTATAAAAAATGTATTAGATAATATAATTATTCAAAAAATACAGGATCTATATTTAATTCTAACTTAATAATTTTAATTTTATTAATGATATTATTATAATTAAATTGAATAGTATTCATATAATTAAAATATTGAATTGAAATAATATTTATAAATGGATAAACATATTATAATGACCTAAGGGATTAATTTAAAATCTGGGAATTTATAAACCCAGCCACGGGAAATAATATTAAACCCAAGGGATAAATATTATAAGCCCAAGGTATACAAGCCTAAAATAAATATTATAAAACTTAAAATAAACATGGTCAAGCTTTACCATCGTTGATTTTTATACTGAGACAATCTTTGTTACAATGCGACATTGGACCATGGTTGACCATGGTTGATTTTCATATTGAGACAATCTTTGGCACAATGTAACATTGAACCATTGTTGACCATGCTTGTAAAGGTATTTATAAACCCTAAAATAAACATGGTTGACAATGGCTCACCATAGTTGTTTTTCAATGTTTATCACAATGCAATCTTGGACTATGATTGACCATGATTAGTTTTCATATTGAGACAACATTTGTCACGATGCGGCTTTGGCCGATGGTTGCCGATGGTTGACCATGGTTTATTTTCATATTGAAACAATCTTTGTCACAATTCAACATCAAACCATGGTTGACCATGATTATAAACCCAATGGATTTATATTAAACTCCAATATTTTTTTTTCTTCGTAAATACTAATTCTATTAAAAAAGAGAAAATTTATGTACAATGAGGTCGAGACCTCAGAGGGGGCAGATGCCAGCCCTCAGCCAGAGAATCAGAGACATACATCTCATGCTTTCTGTTGTTTTCAAATTACAGACTTCCAAAGATTTTGTGTTAGACCATGACCCCCTGAGATATCTCTGTTCTGATTTTAACATGACGTAGCTAACATCTTTAGAGATTTTACTAAGACGCATGCTATCATGCCTGCCATGAACAAAAAGACAAAATGGTACCCATCAAACCCATAGTTGTAACTGCAAACAGAGAGCAGGTTGGCTAGCGCCATGAGCTTAAACAAGAACATAAACCAGACATAGGACCAGAGACTTGGAAACGAAGACACACAGCAAAAACTACACAGAGCAAAGGCAAGAATGCCACCCGTTGATGATGAACCAGCCTTAGTCTGCATGCTGCGGAGAGTAAGTCATGTCCTTATCCACCTGGCTAAACGAAACGACCAAGGTGACGAGGCCATTGTCATCATTTCCTTCAATGCCTCCTGCAGGAGTAGTCACCAGGTTGAGAATGCAGCCTGCACGCTGAGACGGCCCACAGGCCAGAATCTCGTTCTGAGTTGAGTCGGCCGGTTGCAGAGGCACTTCAGAAACATGGGTGTCATCTTGCATATTGTCCTCGTTAGACACCACCTCGGCCCTTTCCCCTTGAAGGACGCTATCTTCCTGAGATTGAGAGGAAGTAGCGTGAGCCGAGCTTGTAGGATTACTCTCTTCCTCAGTGAGAATAACTGTGATGTTGGCAGTCAATATAGGCCTGTTGAGTCTACTATGGAAGGTGAACCTGGTAGTCTGAAATGAATTGTGCAGAGGAGACCCAGCATGACTCGGGGGCGGAGAAGAAGGGGATGCCGATGCAATGGAAATGATATTCTGTGGGGCAGGCCGAGAGGTTCCTCCTCTGCGCGGGATTCCTCGACGGTGAGGCATACTTTGGATGATAGGCTGACTGAGAAAGGGAAGGAGGCGGAGCTGACGGGTGAGAATCTGAGCGCAGAGGAGCCCAACAACACCAATTACCCAGGCTAGCTTCCAAATAAGTTGAGCCAGGCAAGGGTGCAGGAATCGCCTCGAGCGGAGGTGAAACGAACCAGTGACAATGGCGTGAGATAGAAATAGAGCCATACATAAAACCTTACACAAATGCTCTTGAACCAGGTGCTCATAAATGCTAAACTGTGTGACCAACATACCGTTCTGTAGCAGATTAAATTTGCGTGTCTTTGAAGGTGTCTGCCAGCCCAAGGTGCATGCGATGGGGGTCGTCCGCTAGCAAGGTGCAGGGCCAGCTGCCTGCTCTATGCGGCCCTTCATAAATAACATTTATTACCACCCGCATCCAGGTATATTAAACTCAAATATTAATATTATAAACCTTATGAATAATATTATACCCTAGGAATATGAACACTTAAATTAATAAACCCAAGGTATATAAATTGTAAGATAAATATTATAAACCAAAAAATAAACATGGTTGACCACGGTTGATTTTCATATTAACCAAATATTTTTTACAATGTGACGTTGGAATATGATTGACCTAGATGGATTTTCATATTGAGACAACATTTTTCACACTACGAAGTTGGACAATGGTTGGCCATGGTTGATTTTCATATTGAGACAATGTCACAATGTAAAGTTGGACCATGGTTGACCTTGGATGACCATGGTTGTCATAATGTGGCATTGGACAAAGAGACAATATTTGTCACAATGTGACGTTGGACCATGGTTGACCATGGTTATAAACCCTTGGGTTTAATATTATAAACCCAAAGTATATAAACCCTAAGATAAATATTATAAACTCTAAAATAAATATGGTTGACCATTGTTGACCATGGTTGATTTTCATTTTGACATAATCTTTGTCACGATGTGATGTTGGACCATCGTTGACCATGTCATACTAAGACAATCTTTGTCAAAATGTGATGTTAGACCATAGTTGATTTTCATATTGAGATAATGTTTGTCACAATGAAACGTTTGACCATGGTTGGACATGATTGATTTCTATATTAAGACAGTCTTTGCCACAATAATATGTTCAACCATTTTTTACCATGGTTGATTTTCTTATTGAAACAATCTTTGCAAGAATGCAACATTGGACCATGGTTGACCATTTATGTCCATGGTTGTCATAATGTAATGTTGGGCCAAGGGACAATATCTGTCACAATGTGGCCATGATTATTGACCATGATTAACCATGGTTGACCATAATTGACCATGGTTTATTTTCATATTGAGACATTATTTGTTACAATGCTTGACCATGGTTGATTTTCATATTGAGACAATATTTGTCACAATACGATGTTGGACCATGGTTGTCATAATGTGACATTGGACAAAGAGACAATACTCAGGTCATCAAGTGATCATGATTTATTGACGCCATGCTAGGTTAACCATGGTTTTATTGTCCATCTAAGGCATTAATTTGCCATAATTTCATATTTACCATTGTTATGAATGGTTAACCATGATGTGACATACTGACGAGTCAATAATTCAATAATGTAATAAAAAAATAATTATTGAATTATTGATGAATTGAAATATATCTAACAATTACAATGTTATTAATAATGAATTGTTTACAACTTATTATTAGAATTTATTATTAATAACATTTAATTGTTGATTATGTAATGTTATTATTTTTCAATAATATAAATGTATTTTATTGATTAATTAATCATTAATTGTATTTTTCCCGAGGAAAAATCGCAATTTTATTCATAATGAGAAAAATTACATGTTGTAGATGCTAACGAGCATATGCATAATATCATGTCTTGATTTCTCATAATATATAAAAGACTAATCTATTATTTTCTAAGTTTCTTCTTTTCCACTTTTTGCCAACCACCAGTGTTGGGAGCGGATGTTATAATATACATTTGATTCTCATTGGTATTAGTTGCATATTCTTTCTAAGAATATGATCCGTCTGATCCATGAATTCATTTGTTGCCACTTACTTCCTTTCCTAATGTGTGATGCTCATGCTGTTGCGAAGGGTTGTTGGGCCTCTCAGTTAATGCGGAGTTGTGCTCTATCTTGTCCTTGTGTGGGTTGTTCTGTACAATCGGTACATTATTGTCTACAATGTTTTATGTTGTCTCTTCTTCTTTTGTTGCTTATTCTTAGGGCTCAGTGCGTTGCCAACCTTTTGTCTTTCAAGATTGCTTCTTATTTCTTTTGGGGTATTTTTTAGCTTCTGGGCATGCACTTTGAAGGTGACATATTTATTGACAGCCACGACAATGAAATGTCATATTTTCGTAATCTAGTGCTTGAGTCCATTGTATATTGTTATGGACTAATATAATTTGATCACGTAAACATTCACTAAGATCAACCTCGACGCATATTCTGGCAAAAATAAATATGCCTCTTGAAACTTTATTTGAATCAATTTTGAGAATTTTTCCAAGCAAATTCCCTATTCTTTCTAATACTTTGTGATGTCAGAAATGTAGTGGAAGATTGTGTATCCTGACCCATACAGACATTTTAGAAACCAACATAGTGGTGACATCAAAACCTTGGAACGAAGGGATCATGAAAAGTCATGCATTGCCTTAGAACCATGGTCCCTCATTGAGGGCATATTCCTTATCCTTGTTTGTGTCGAATTTGACAATAAAAACCCCTTGGGACATAAACGAATATCACAATTTGTTTTCCATGTAGAAAATATTCAATGGTGTAGAGCGTTTGATTTAGGCCAAAAACCGTTAAATCTACATATGGCTGCTTTAGTATGGAAGTCTGCATAAAGCTCATTTACCTCGGGGAGAGAGACTGTCAAGGCTGGTATCTTGGATTTTTGCTCCACGATATAGGGTCTAGGCAGTTCTGGAGGTGGTGTTGGTTTGGTTTGGGCTTCATCCTTCCCTTTGACTGCATCTTTAAAGGAGCTTGTGCCCTTTGAGTTGGTTCTGGAGCATCCACCACCTAGTCATAGATTAAGGATGATGGTCAAATCTGAGGCAATGCTATAATCCTGTAGTGTGTGATTTTCCTGCAAAATTTGTCATGAATAAATCAAACTTTGCATACTTACTAATATGCCTAGATGAGTTTGGATTTTACACTTTAATTCCTCTACCTGCCTCCCCTTCCAAATCTGCTTGCATACAGTCCTTCCTTACATTGTTTTGATAAAACTTTGTATCAGATCTGGAGCTGTGGTGAGAGGATTTGTCCGTGACAAAGGTTGATTCGTTGTAAGATACTCTGGATCTGATAGATCTAATCGAAACAGATTGCAATCCATTGCTTGAATCGCCTGATGTGGGCTCAATTAATCATTACATTATCATAACAATTAATTATTATTTATAATATATTATTATCAATCTATTATTCATTAATACCTGATTATAATTATTAGTCATTATTAATAATTGTTAATATATCTAGTAATTATTAATTGGATTTGTTACTCTTAATTAAATTTAGACTTAACCTATTTATTGAAACTTAATTATTCATATTATTTATTATTATAAATTATAATTATATGTAACATTGAATAAAACTCAATGTGAAAGTATGATTGCAATTATTAATTAACTCTATTTGATTAATTAATTATTACTATTATAACCTAAATTTATATAATTAAAATAATTTATTTATTATTATTTAATAATAATTAATATTAATAATAATATATTAATTAATTGAAAATTATAATTAAATATCAATTTATATAGATATCAAATTTTTCCTGGATGCGGGTGATCAATCTAGAACTTAGTACGAGGATGACTTGGCGGGAGGGTGCGTGGCCGCTCACCGCAGCCGGATGGAGCTGCAGGACGCAGCAGTTAATAGTTCACACATCAAACTTTATTACTGCATTAATGCATCTCTCCTAGGCGCAACATTTTGATAACCTGATTCCACCGATGCTCGGCATGGTTTTCATTTTCGCTCTTCTCATCGGCTTTGGCTGGCAAAGCAAGGTCAAAGCTTCTTGTGCTAGAGACAGTTCAGGGCACTTTCTCGCTCTTGTGCGAGAAGCTAACACTTATCGAGGCTTTCATGTTCCAATTTACCCGCTTCGAATTCTCCCCTATAGCCACAACACATTCCCCTCTTTGACTGTTTGTTTAGCTTACATAGCTCATATCATCATGCCCAGAGAGTGCCCCAGAATGGGCTGCAGAAGAGGCAGCTCTCGTGGCTGGGTCCTGTGCCAGGAGTCTTCAGCTCCCTCGGACCCTTCGTATGAGGCTTCGAACTTCAATTTTTATTGCTATTCGGTGACCAGAAGCAGGCGTGGCAGAGGAAGGAGGCATTTTATGTCAGAGGTGAGCTCTCAGAACTCCAGAATGCATACGGCTCACTTCTGCCTCCCCTCTAGACTTGGTAATTCCTCCTTCATTATTTCGGTCTTTTTTGAGTTGAATGAGCAAGCTAGGGGTTGGGAGACAATCGGCTCAGGAGTTCCTCAGCACTAGCAGATGGAACACTAGAATGCTCCCTCGACGAATGAAACTGCGCAAAGATGAGATATTGGAGGATGGGCAATTCAGGATTTGCCCACTCGGGCCCGAGCGCTCGCAACATAAGAACTTGCTAGAACAGAGGGACATTCCACGGAGCCTGAAGAACCAGATCTTTTTGGCTGTCGCATTATCGAGGAGCAGCCTCCAAATCTTTTTGGCTGTCGCATTATCGAGGAGCAGCCTCCAACTCAGCATGATGACTGAACAGGGTTGTGTGTCTTTGGTTTTGTTCAATTGTTGAAAACGAGTGTTCAATCCTCTCAGGTTTGAGTGTCTTTGGTTTTGTTCAATTGTCGAAAGAGGCTTTGTTCATCCCATGTTTGTAGCACCCAGTATCAGGGTTTTTCAACTCTTTTTGACGGCTAGTTTCCCCTGAGTGGGCGGCCCTGTCTTTTGGTTAATATTTTGTCATCCCATGTTTGTAGCACCCAGTATCAGGTTTTTTCAACTCTTTTTGACGGCCAGTTTCCCCTGAGTGGGCGGCCCTGTCTTTTGGTTAATATTTTGGCTAAAGTGGTTTACTAGTTAAATCGAGGTCACTGTGCGATTCTAAGTCTTTCGTTATGGATTCAGCAATTCCAAGTCCTAAAGCTAGTTTATTTGTAAGTCCTTGGGCTAGAACTCTATGAGACCTTCGTCTCACTGTAAGCATATTTTGTATCACTATAGAAATAGACTAATTCAGAAGAAAAAAAAGAAAAGAAAAATTAATAATAAAAAACAATAACCAAATAATAATAAGTAATTATAATTTATAATAAATTATTATTAATTATAAATAACAATTAATTAATTAATAATTAATAATTAACCATAATATTTGTTTTCGGTAAATTTGTTTTTGTAACTCTAAAAAATAATATAATATGATAAAACCATCTATTTTAAAATTTCAGAATTTCCTTTCAAAATTTCTTACATCCTTGTTATGAGGTAAAATTGCCTTACAATAAAAGAGTAATGTGATAAGTCATATAATAAAATATTTTTTAAATATTTTTTTATTTTTTTTATATTTTTTTATTTTATAAATTTATTTTTTAGAGATATTAATAATTATAAAACAAATTATCAATACCCATTAAAATAGGTATAAATAAGTATATCTAGCATTAATTTCACATTCATATTCAACAACATAATAAATTAATACCCAACTCATAATTTGAAATTGATTTGGCGAAACATGAAGAAAAAAAATAGAAATCTCCCTGGCCATTCCTTGTGAGCCTTAATGAAAAGCTCCTAATCCACAAGGCAACATGGATCTAAAGAATGGAGCTATGTCTGTCAAAATCAAAGAACTATATCTAACACTAACCATTAATCATTTATTAGAAAAGTTACCCATCCATACAATAAGATATATCACTGCACTGACTCTAGGAGAAGGAGAAAAGGGTATGGGTGGCATCTACTATATAATTTTCTTTACACATATATTAATTTCTTATTACAAATTCAGGTCTATTGTCTACAACCAACCACTAAGAAAACAATGGAATCCATAATTGTTCACATTTTAAGAAGAATCTATAATTAATTAATTAATAATTAACCATTATTAATAGTAAATAATTAATAATAAACTTCAGTACCAAAATTGCGTACTTAAAGAGAATTGATATGGATCAACTCCTATACACATTGCAGGGAATACCGCTTCTCTCAACTCATCAAGAAATGCTCCATGTTTATGCAATCTGATGACAATATGGAACAAATTTCTCACATTGCTTAGTTTGTCCATAGATTTAGTCTCGTGCAATCTGATGAAAATATAGAACAAATTTCTCACATTGCTTAGTTTGTCCATAGATTTAGTCTCATTGGATTTAAACTTTTCAAAGTTTAACCACCTGAGTGCTATGTAATAATATATAAACCTACATTTAATGAAAAATATTCGAATCGAAGAAGATTCAAATTCGATAAATAATATATGAGCTTATGACGAAAAAGCTAAATAAGTAAACTTCGCAAGATACAAATCCACATTCCACTTCAGAAATCCATAATCTACTTACCTGTACCTCCAGTTACACCCATGTTAAACTGCAAATTAACTGTATTAAACAATATATTCATTTACGTTTAATTACATTTTCATAAATATTGGTATATTTGTATGCGGTATTCAACCAAAATTTGTATCCAGATGATCCAGATTCAAATATTTTGTATTTGCTGAACTGCCTCACACCTAATTCATAGAAAGGTCTCTTGGGCTGAGCTTTTTCAGCATCTGTTGGGCACCATATCCAGCATCTACAGACACATCATATGCCAGTAGTGCACTCCGTCGGCGGCTGTGGATACCTGGACCTGTTTCTACAATAATCATAAATTATGTGATTCATCCTCACCCATTTGTATGACCTCACTTGATTACGAATCAGGTTACTGTAACTCAACCCTACCCACCAATTGTTGGTATTAGACGCGCAACTCGTGTTGTCGGAGAACCGGTAGGAATCGATCTCAAAATCCCTATACGCAGCCACGAATGGAGCCTTTCTCCAATCGATCTTCTCGTCGCCCAATTATCTCTTTCCCAAAGAGTAGAGAAGATCCCTATCGCCTGATTCCTTAGGAACGCCTCTCGCTTTGTTGTCTTGTAAACCCTAATGGGGATTTCATACACAGAAAACCTGCAGTATCTCGTCCGTTGATTAATCTCAGTTCAAGACTAAACGCTGTGCCGTTCTGATTAACAAAATTAATTGGTTTAGTTTGCCGAGTGGATTTTAGTACCAGGAGAATATGATAATGGTGGGAGAATCTAATTCTTGTGAAAACTTTTTCTCTAACCGTTCTAGTTCAGTTTCACTTTAGTTTAAGTTTAACTCCCGTCATTTATATCAATGTAATCTTATTAAAGTGATTTGTAATACTGAAAAAGTTCTCTTCTCTGCTCTACCTTTTGTTGTCTTTAATTTTTGTCAATAATGATTCCATAAATAGAATAATTGTAAAATTCCAGCGAACGATTGAACGAGAGATTCACTCTCTGTTCTCGACCACCCTTCCCAAGAGCATAGACATTTGTTTGAACGGTTATAACACTGACCTGATGTGTTCCCGAAAAACTCGAAATCGAATTCATCTCGCACTTCCTCCTGGTTTGAGCTCATCTGCATATATTTTTGAAATTTGAATGGATTGATGCCTTGGCACAATTCTGTAGGGAAGAAAATTTCAAGGAATAACAAAAAAATTGGTGTAGTTGTTGGGGAATGGAGATAAAAAATTATTTTTCCCGAGGTATGACAATAGATACCTCTTCTTTCTAGTGAACCAGAAAAAAGTTACCTAAAATAATTTAGCTAACTCACTCTACATTACTCATCCTAGCATGTGGAAAGAATCACACGTCAAGTAGATCGTAAAAAGTTAGCTAAAATAATTCAGCTAACTAACTCTACATTACCCATCCTAACATGTGGAAAGAATCACACATCAAGTAATCTAGATCGTTAAAAAGTGCTAGTGTTATCAAATCGAGGAAATATTGTTTCTCAAAGGAATTTAAGTGAAAAAATTAACTATTTCTTTAGGTATTCCTCCACAAGCTTTTGCCACCCTTAAAAATATTGAAGTTGAGAAAAAATCGCCATTCTCTTTCACTTTAAGTAATCCAATTATTATCATTTTGGGATTCAACTACTTTAAGTAAGTCATTCACATATGACCATTTCCATGAGAGGTAGTCGTAACTGACTAATTTCTCATGATTTTTGAATAGTTCACTTAGCACTCATTGCATCGGGTGATGCTCACAGGGGTGAAGAAGTGGGATTGAAACTGGTGAAATTGTGGAGAACGAATCACATAACATCCAATCATCACTTTCACCAGTTTCAAATCCCACTTCTTACCCCTGTGAGCATCACCCGATGCAATGAGTGCTAAGTGAACTATTCAAAAATCATGAGAAATTAGTCAGTTACAACTACCTCTCATGGAAATGGTCATATGTGAATGACTTACTTAACGCAGTTGAATCCCAAAATGATATCTAATATAATGCACTACGTAATCCCCCATACTTAAATCCAATTATTACAGAACCTAATATTGAAAACATCATTTTTCTTATTTTTCAATCTCCTCCTCTTCTATTTTACTAAAAAGAAATAGATCTAGATCTAAATTTTGTTTCTATCCTCTTTTCCTAATGCTCAACCAGCTATTCTCAAATATCTAATGGTTGATTTACTAATGGTTAATGTAGTAAATCACCCCAATGTAAATCCCTTAGTAGCTGAGAGATATGCATCTCTTCAATTGCCTACTAAGTTGCATGATTTTCCAAATATTATCTAAGTCATTTACCTAGGTTTAATGGAGAATAAAAAACACTACTAAAGATCATATGTCTCATTTTCATAATTTTGCTAATAATATAAAAGCATAAATATAATATGATTATATGAAGATTTTTATTTACTCCTTGGAAAGAGATGTCAAAAAATGGTTCAAACGATTACAAGCTAAATTAGTCAGTTACTTAATGGAAAGCTATTTAATCCATATTTATGAGAAAATGGGTGTAAACTATATCATTTGTATTACTCTGCTAAATTTGGAGCCTTGAAGAGAAAGAATGTGGATTTAGTTCTTGAGTTTACTAAAAATTTAAATACAACTTATAATAAAATACTAGTAGATATTAAGTCCTCACATTCACTAGAAAAATTAACTTATGCTACTACATTTGATTTTGAATTTACCTTGAGGTTAAGATAAAGGTGGTTTCAAACTTTAGAAGCCCTGTAACATGATGCCTTAACAAGAGAAGAAAATATGGTTTCTTTGGGGAAAATCATAGTTAGGTCATATTCTAGTGAAAAAAGGAAGCAAAAAGAGGATTTAGGTCCTTCACTTCTAAACAATATGTACAAGAACATAAGATTGATAAAATTTCAAAAATTGTTAGGAGTTTGTCACATAAATTAGCAATAGAAAGTTGATGGAAGAAATCCATCAAGATCAACTCAAGAATTGGGTGAAAGAAATCATAATCAAATGAGAAGGTCTTTCAACCCACATATCTTACAAAGATAAAGAAAAAATATTGATTAACCAATTCACCTTCCACTAATGGTTGATGGAAGAAATCCATCAAGATCAACTAAAAAATTGGGTAAAAGAAAACATAAGGTCTTTCAACCCACATATCTTACAAAGATAAAAAAAATATTGATTAACCAATTCACCTTCCACTAATGGTTGATGACCTTGTTGATGAAGACTTTGTACCTCAAGAGAAGGAAATAAATTGGATTGAAGATCATCCTACATTAGTTTCTTTAATTTAAATAGATTATGATCACGCATAATTTCCAAATAAAGATATTGATTGTAATAATATTGGATTATCTTCCTAATATAAACTATTCATATATTTTCTTCACACATAATCACATAAATAATATGATTTGAGACTTGTAACTAATCTATTGAAGCAACAAATAAACTTAAGAAGATACTACTTAACATAATAGGTTAGGAATAAAGGGAAAGAGAAAGATCCTTCTTCTACAAAGTATCATCAATAAGTAAATACACACAATGAAGAGCACACAAAAACATATAAAAAAAACAAATTCCTTTGATTTCTAAAGAAACTAGAAATAATAAATATTCCAAATACTCTCATTGAATTGGAAAAAAATGCAATTTACCAAAAATAAATGTAAAAATTGATTTAGTATGAATGCCCAACATTTATATTTAGACCATATACTAAATATTGATGAGATGTGATTGCCCATTTTTATGTAACTCTCAATTCTCATGAGTAACTGTTGTGAAATTGTATACTTGATTCAAGACCTTCTCACAATTTAATGCCCCAAGTTATTATGGAGAAGTTAGGGCTTAAAAAAAATAACTCCTATTATGATTTGTATTTTTTTATTCTAGAAAAGGGAAATGTGTTCACACTATAAAGGATTAAGTTGTGACTTTAGCTCATCTACATGTGAAAATAGTAGTCTTGGAAATTTGGTATGTTATTGTCAATATTGGATTGTTAAACTTGGAGGGATATTAGAAATGGATATGTTGTATGCAATTGCTCCATTATTTAAAGTTTAAACTACGAAATTATATAGAGAAGCAATATTTTCATACATAATTAGTGATTTAAAGTATCTCAATAATTGTCATGTATATAGTATAGATCAAGATTTGGGCATGGGAGCTTCACTAGGGGAGCAATACCAAGGAGCAATATCGTACCACGTGGGTTCATATTGGGGGATATATATTGAGGAAAATTTGACTTAATATATTGGGGTATATATAGGGGGTAAAGGGTCTCCATATTGGGAGGTATAAAAAATGGAGGTCAAAGTTAATTATAAAATATAAACTGGTATAAAAAAAGTTAATAAAAAAATGATACATACAATATCTACTGAAAGTAGGGGTTTTCTTAAATTGATAAGGGGTTAAATAATGTGATTTTTAGAGGTATTTTCCAATATGTAGTCAAATTAGGGGTATTGTTTAGTATGCCATGCACTTAAGCGATATGTCACTGGTTCATTGAGTAAATCCCGTCTGGATTTGGGATGGTGTACTTTAAGTGTTTATAATGATTTATAAACATCTACAATTGATCAAAATATGCTTATTATTCACAATTCAAATACTTCAGGGAATGATGTACAAGGAAGATGTATTTTGATGGATCCTCCTCAAAAGAAAGTTCTAGTGTTGGAGTTTTATATATTTCTCCTATAAAGAGTTAATTTCTTTATCTTTACAAGTTTGAATTTGAAACTATAAACAATGTGGTATAATATAAACCAGAAATTTTACAACTTGAGGTTGCAAAGAAGTTGAAGATTCTGAATGTTGTTGTTTTTTAGAGAATAATGATGGTTTGACAAGTGAGAAATTATTGTCAACCTAAACATCCCAAACTATGGCCATACAGAAATGAAGTATGAGATTTAGTTGAAAATTTCATTTTGTCCTTTCATATTAATTCATTTCTTAGAATTTCTACTTTCAATCCACCTACAAATTCAGAGCTAATATATGAAGTAGAAATAAGATATAGACCTTCAATTCCTAATAATGCCAAATATTGTCAAGTTTTCAAATATGACCAACATAATAAAAGATTTATGGAAATGATTGATGAATTTTCTTCCATTCATATTGGTCAATAGTATGAAGAAGAACATGGTATAGAGCATGCACATTATAAGATTGAATGGATCAATATGATTGCAAATCATAAGGTTGTGCAATTAAGGAATAATTTTATTCTTAAGGGATTATTACCTTTAGAAATATTATTTGATCATTATGATGTAGTTTTTAATTCAACTTCTAATTTACATACAAAATAAGTTGAAGACAACAATATTTGGATAGAATAAGAGCAAAAAATCATCAAATTATCTAAATCATTACCTGTTGATATGAAATAAATCTATGTGAATCTATTAAAACAATATGTACATATATTTGCATAGAAATAGGAGGAATTAAAGACCTATGACACTATTATTATTTAGCTTAGATACCCTTAAAGTGATGGTCAAAACCATTTAGACAGAAGTTGAGAACAATTAATGTTGGCATTATTGCACAGGTTTGGTGCCATGGCATAGGTGTTGTCCTTGATGGCAACTCACTCTAATGACAGATCACATTTCAGGCTCTCAGAATGAAGGAAATCATATATACGCAGGTTCACCTTAACGAAGCCGCGTATACACGCGGGTTATACATTCCAAAGTCGCGTATGCGTATACATGCACTTTCATGCAAGGGAAAGCGCGTACATGTGGGAGAACTTATTTTTGGTCGATGGTATTTTGTCCTTGGTATTTGAACCCATGGTTTTGGACCTTGGTATCTCGTCTAATGTGTTGATCCCAAGTATTGGGTCCTCGGTATTGATTTGTTATGTTTTTGGGTCGTGGTATTGTGAAAGGCAAGACGATAAAAGAGGAAGAAGATCATTGGGCAAAGATCATCTGAATTATTGAATATTTGAGATCATGCTAGATCTGGAATACTGGTGATTGGGTTATGGTGCAGATTAGGATTTGAATAAAGGAGGAACCTGAGCGCAAGAAAAAGGATAAGTTCTCTTGATGGGTCAAAATCTTAAGGCTTGAATAGTGTTATCTCTATATGATTTTGATATGTGATATGTGGCGCACACTTGATCTATAAATCTGATAATATGGGTTAACTAATGTCTGAATGTTTGAAATAATGAATTATCCTTTATAGATCTTTACGCAGGTTCAGTGAAGCGAAGGCGCGTATACACGCTGTTTTTGTAAGTGAAAGTTGCGTATACGCAGGTTGGTCTTGACATAGAAATGTATGCACACAGGATTTTGAATAGTGAAGTAGCGTACATCTTTTGATTTATGTTCTAGTTGCTTTTGTTTATTGCGGCAGTGTTCTGGGTTCAGAAGTGGTGTGTGATTACCGTTACTGTGATCTGGGTACAGTTGTCAGAGAAGTGTTTATTTTGATTTAGTTTTGATTGGTGAAAAGGTGATGTAGAAATTCTTGATGTTTGATTGATGTTCATGGATCCAGTCCAAAAATTTATGAAACGTGGTCCTCGGAAGAAAAGAGAAGGTTGTAGCCTTCTGCAGGTAGTAGCCTACGTATTAGTATCCCAGCTAGTACAAAAGCTAAGGGGGTTGTAGCTCCCTTCCAAGAAAAGCTGGAGAACGAGAGAGGGTTGTAGCTCTGTGCAGGTAGCAGCCTGCGTACTGGTAAAGGATTGCACTAGTACAGAAACATTGTAAAAAGAAGTTTCTAAATAAAGGAAGATAGAGACGAATTGCAGCAGGTGGTTTTCACCTACATTGGGTTTCCACCTTATATCTTGTGTTCTTGTGTGTAATTGTCTTCTGCTCTGTTTCACTGTTTCTATTTATTGTTTATTTGACTCTGACACATAGATTAATGATCAACATCTGTAAGATAAATTAAATTATAAGTCTGCATGATATACGTGGGTTTCCTTATCTGTAGTTGTGTATATACGCGGTTTTCACTAACTGAAGTAGCGTATATGGTCTAGGTTTAAAAGGGAATAATTGACTTGATAATACTGATTCACCCCCC
>APFE030244448.1:19948-46487 GCA_000404065.3 Pinus taeda
TATGTCAGAAGAAGAGGAAGAATCAAATTTTGTCAAGAACCTTCAACGGGGTGCTGGAAGATTCAGAGGTAAGTTACCATTCAAATGTTTTGCTTGTGGAAGAGTCGGTCACTATGCTGCCAAGTGTCCTCATAAAGGTAAGCTTGACAAAGGTAAGGAACCTGTTAGATGGAGCAAGAAACATAATGTAAATAAGAAAAGTTATTACACTCATGAACATAGTGATGGATTTTCAAATAGTGATGAAGATGAACAAGGTAATAATTATAGACTTTTAATGGCTTTTGAAGAGGTTGATTTCATGGATGGTATAGATGAAGAAGGTCTTTATGAAGAGATTTCTAAACTCAAAATTTGTTTAGAAGAGGAAAATATGATTATTGATACTCTGCAATTCCAACTGGCTGAAAGTGAAAAACATCATGAAAAGTTAGAATGTGAATAAGTGGGACTTAGAAGAGAGATTGAGAAAACTAAATCTCTTAATCTTAGATTAGTTAAAGGATCTAAAACGTTAGATGAGATTATCAAAGTGCAGTGTTCTACACTAATCAAGACAGGTCTGGGATATAATGAAGAAGCATCTCAAGCACAAAAGCCATCCACCTCCAAAAGTTATATTGATGCAGCAAGGAGAAGTGAACAAATTGACAATCGACAGCAAAGGCACAATGCTGCTCACTAGGTAAATCAGGGACATTTTTCTTCAAGAATGAACAGAGATCACCAAGTAAATCAGGGGCAATCCGCTTCAAGGATAAACAAAAGCTACAACAGACCACAGGTAAATCATTCTCAATTTGCCTCAAGAATGGATGTCAATTAAAACTACAATCATTCGGTCTGCAGGGTTGATAATCGTAGGAATTTCTTCAATGGCCAATGTTTCTCTTGTCACAACTTTAGACACAAAGTAGCTCAGTGTGTTGCCTACAAAACTATCATGACTAGAGAAACTCAAAAACAGAGGAGTATGACTAGGATCATGAAAAGGACCTACAATAACTTTTCTGCTCTTGAAAATGAAATAGAATGTTCTATTTGTAATAATTTTGGTCATGAATATTCTGAATGCAGGAGCAAGTTTCGATAGACAACTCAGAAGGAGCAAGCCTCAAATATCAAAACATGGAGAATGAAAGAACCACAACCAGAAAGATGTGGTATAGCCTTATATGCGGAAGGGTAGGAAAATCAATGGTACATGGACAGTGGATGTTCGAAACATATGACAGGTGATAAAGAAAAACTTCAGACATATAGTGCCTTGGAGAAGGAGAAGAAGGTCTCATTTGGAAATGACACCCCTGCACTCATAAATGGTAAAGGTTCTGTTCTTTTAAAAGAAAAGGTCAAAGCAGGAAATGTTATGTATGTTGATGGCTTAAAGCATAATCTATTGAGTGTCAGTCAGTTTTGCGATTAAGGAACAAAGGTAATATTTCGATCAAATGCATGTAGTGTTCGTGATCTTGATACAGTAAAAACAATGATCAAAGGCATAAGAACTCCAAATAGTTTGTACAAATTCAAAGAAGGACAACATCAATGCTATCTAAGCAAGAATGATGAACACTGGCTATGGCACCGGAGATTGGGGCATCTAAGCTTCTCGCAAATAAGGAAAGCATGCAAATACCAGGCAGTTCGTGGTCTTCCAAACATCAGAATTCTAGATAATACAATATGCAAATCATGTCAGTTTGGTAAGAAAACCAGAACTAACTTCCTTGAGAAGGAAGGATCAGCTAGCAGGCCACTTGAACTTGTCCATACTGATGTATGTGGTCCATCTAGGAAAAAGTCACCTTGGGGAGAAGAATACTTTATATTATTCATTGACGATTTTTCTAGGATGTGTTGGATAGGACTTATGAAGGATAAAGACAAAGCCTTCGAAAAATTCAAATCTTTCAAAGCCTTGGTTGAAAGCGAATCAGATCACAAAATTAAATGGCTCAGGTCTGATAGAGGTGGGGAGTTTACCTCAAATGATTTTTTCAATTTTTGTGAAGAACATGGAATAAGAAGGGAATTATCTACAACTAGGACTCCTCAACAAAATGTAGTAGTGGAAAGGATGAATAGAACAGTTCAACAAATGGCTCGTGCTATGCTTGATGAGTCTAGAACTCCCGCAACCTTCTGGGCTGAAGCCGCATTTTCTGCAGTTGTTATTCTCAACAAGACAAATGTCCGGGTAAACAGTACTCAAACTCCTCATGAGCTCTGGTATGGTGAGACTCCTACGGTAAAACATTTCAAAATTTTTGGAAGCAAATGGTATATTAAAAATAATGATGAAAATCTTGGCATGTTTGAACCTAGAGAAGATGAAGGCATTCTCCTTGGTTAATCTCCCCACAACAAAGCATATAAGTGTTACAATAAAAGACTTGGAAGAATTGTTGACAACATTGATGTAGTGGTTGATGAAGAAGGAAACATTCCTAGGCAAGTAAATTTCGAAGATGATGAGGACTATCCTTCAACATCAAATTAGACTTATGATGAAGAAGAAGCTCAAGAGGCACCAGAGGAACAGATAAGGATAGAAGATAAGACTCCATCCAGATATGTTCAAAAGAATCATCGAGAAACTCAAATTTTCGGGCAGAAAGAGGCAGGTATACAAACAAGAAGAACAATTGTAGAAGCTTCAAGCTATTTGGCATTACTTTCCTCCACTGAACCACAAAATGTAAGAGAGGCATGCAAAGATGAATGATGGGTTAAGGCAATGGATGAAGAACTTGAGCAGATCAAAAAGAATAACACTTTGGAGTTGGTTCCTAGACCAAAAGATAAGAATGTCATAGGGACAAAATGGATCTTCAAAAACAAGTTGAATGAAAATGGGGAAGTGATTAGAAACAAGGCCAGACTTTTTTGTAAAGGGTATGCTCAATAAGAAGGAATAGACTTTGAAGAAACTTTTTCTCTCATTGCTAGACTTGAGGCCATCAGAATGTTCCTTGTTCTCTCTAGCTTTCAGAAGTTCAAAGTATTTCAAATGGATGTGAAATCAGCCTTTCTGAATGGAGACTTAGAATAAGAAGTGTACATCGAGCAGCCAGATGGATTCATCCTTTCTAATGATTCAAATCTTGTGCTCAGACTAAAGAAGGCTCTCTATGGTGTCAAACAGGCTCCAAAGGCTTGGTATTATCGTCTGGACAGATACCTTCATCAACAAGGTTTTTCAAAAGGATCAGCAGATAGCAATCTTTATATAAAAATTGAAAATAACAAATTGCTAATACTTGTTGTGTATGTAGTGATATCATCTTTGGTAGCAATGAAGAAGCTATGAGTCAAAACTTTGCCTTGGTGATGCAAAAGGAATTTGAAATGTCTTTGCTTGGAGAACTGACATATTTTCTTGGTTTACAAATCCAACAAAATAAGGCGGTATCTTTTTATCTCAAACCAAGTACCTCAAGCAGATCTTGAAGAAGTATGGCATGGAAGATTCGAAACCAGTATGTACTCCTATGGTCATAGGATGCAGCCTCAGTGCAAATGATGAATCAGCAGTTGTGCATCAACCAACCTATAGATCCATGATTGGAAGTCTACTTTATTTAACAGGTACATGACCATACATCATGCATGCAGTAGGAATGGTCGGAAGATTTCAGGCAAATCCTAAGGAACTCATCTTCAGGCAGTAAAGATAATTTTCAAGTATCTTCAAGGAACTCAAAACTATGGCCTATGGTATCCTAGAGATGCGGATCTCACTCTTCATGCTTATACAGATGCAGATTGGGATGGAAGCGTGGATGACAGAAAAAGCACTAGTAGCGGTGCATTCTTTATGGGTTCCAGATTAGTACCTTGGTTTAGCAAGAAACAAAGTTCTATTGCATTATCTACAGCTGAAGCAGAATATGTGGCTGCTGCATCTTGTTACACCCAACTTCTTTGGATGATGTAAACCTTGTAGGATTATCAAATCACTTTTAATCCACCTATCTCCATCTTATGTGATAATACAAGTGCAATCAACATTTCAAAGAATCCAGTCATGCATTCAAAGACCAAGCACATACCTATCAAATATCATTTTCTTCCGGAACAAGTGCTAGAACAAAAAGTCAAGTTGGAGTATGTTCCCTCTAAGGAACAAGTTACCGATATAATCACCAAACCACTACCCAGGGAAACATTTGAATACCTCAGACAGAAGCTTGGATTAGTTGATGCTTCATCCTGATGTTGAAACTTGTCTCTTTTAGAGAAAAGTTGTTGTACGCGAGTTGGATGAGGAGGATCCGCGTACATACGCCGGTTTATGCAGATACAGTCGCGTATATGGAGGTTTGAAGGATATCAGTAGGGACAAACTCTGGTTGAAGATAGTCTGATATGGGTCTGACAGAGACCATCTGGCACAGGTTCAGGGGGAGCAGATAATCTTCTAATGATGCATTGTTGACATTAGCTTAGAAGATTTTGGTTCAAGTTCACAACTGTTGTTGGTTTCAGGTGGAACACATGCAGAGGAAGAACATAAAGAGAACATGGTTGCTAATCTGAATAATGATTAACAGATGCTGCTGATAGTAGTTATTGATGACTTTCATAGTCTTGCTCTAGATATTTCGTCTCTATGTCATGTATATATTCTTTTTATCAAGGTCATGTAACAACCTATTTTCGTTTCCCCACTATGCCTGGGATGAATGATGTAATGTAATTGGTTGTCATATGTAAATTTCTGATGATCCCCACTTGGTTGGGTGATGGATGTATGTATAGAGTCTTTTGGTGATAGGAAGGTCATTTATGATGTGTAAGTCATGGTTCTTTTTAGAGAACATCTTTTTGCAGTTCTTGCCTACAGTCAGGGGGAGCATGTTCAGCATAGCAAAGAAGAGATTTCAGCATGTACTCAGGGGGAGCACAACCCTTTGCGCTTGATGAAAAAGGGGGAGAATGAGTTTGAGGATCTTGGGGTTGCCATCAAGTCCAAAGGGGGAGATTGTTGGCATTATTGCACAGGTTTGGCGCCATGGCACAGGTGTTGTCCTTGATGGCAACTCACTCTGATGACAGACCACATTTCAGGCTCTCAGAATGAGGGAAATCATATATACGCAGGTTCACCCTAAAAAAGTCGCGTATACACGTGGGTTATAGGTTCCAAATTCGCATATGCGTATACACGCACTTTCATGCAAGGGAAAGCATGTACATGTGGGAGAACTTATTTTTGGTCCATGGTATTTTGTCCTTGGTATTTGAACCCATGGCTTTAGACCTTGGTATCTCATCTAATGTGTTGATCCCAAGTATTGGGTCCTTGGTATTGATTTTTTATGGTTTTGGGTTGTGGTATTGTGAAAGGCAAGACTATAAAAGAGGAAGAAGATCATTAGGCAAAGATCATCTGAATTATTGAATATCTGAGATCATGCTAGATTTGGAATACTGGTGATTGGGTTATGGTGAAGATACGGATCTGAATGAAGGAGGAACCTGAGCATAAGAAAAAGGATAAGTTCTCTTGATGGGTCAAAATCTTAAGGCTTGAATAGTGTTATCTCTATATGATTTTGATCTGTGATATGTGGCGCACGCTTAATCTATAAATCTGATAATCTGGGTTAACTAATGTCTGAATGTTTGAAATAATGAATTATCCTTTTTAGATCTGTACGCAGGTTCAGTGAAGCGAAGGTGCGTATACACGTTGTTTTTGTAAGTGAAAGTTGCGTATACGCAGGTTGGTCTTGACATAGAAGCGTATGCATGCAGGTTTCTGAATAGTGAAGTAGCGTACATCTTTTGATTTATGTTCTAGCTACTTCTATTTATTGTAGCAGTGTTCTGGGTTCACAAGTGGTGTGTGATTACTATTACTGTGATCTGGTTACAGTTGTCAGAGAAGTGTTTATTTTGATTAAGTTTTGATTGGTGAAAAGGTGATGTAAAAATTATTGATGTTTGATTGATGTTCATGGATCTAGTCTGAAAATTTATGAAACGTGGTCCATGGAAGCAAAGAGAAGGTTGTAGCCTTCTACAGGTAGTAGCCCGTGTACTAGTATCCCAGCTAGTACAAGAGCTAAGGGGGTTGTAGCTCCCTTCCAAGAAAAGCTAGAGAATGAGAGAGGGTTGTAGCTCTCTGCAGGTAGCAGCCTGCGAACTGGTAAAGGACTGCACCAATACAAAAACATTGTAAAAAGAAGTTTCTAAATAAAGGAAGATAGAGACGAATTGTAGCAGGTGGTTTTCACCCACATTGGGTTTCCACCTTATATCTTGTGTTCTTGTGTGTGATTGTCTTCTGCTCTGTTTCACTGTTTTTGGTTACTGTTTATTTGACTCTGACACATAGATTAATGATCAACATCTGTAGGATAAATTAAATTATAATTCTGCATGGTATATGTGGGTTTCCTTATCTGTAGTTGCGTATATACGCGGTTTTCACTAACTGGAGTAGCGTATATGATCTGGGTTTAAAAGGAAATAATTGACTTGATAATACTGATTCACCCCCCCGTCTCAATATTTTTTCCATCAATTAATCCTCTTCTCCTACCCATGATTGAAAGAGAGTTAAAGAAGCTACTATATGCCAAGATTGTAGTTCATCTAAGATATTCAAAATGGATAGCTAATTTAGTACTAAATTGGAAAAAAGGATGGGAAGATTAAACTTTGTGTTAATTTTATAAACTTGAATATATTTTCTTTCATATATAGTTATCCTTTATCAAAGATGGACCACACTTTAGAGAAGGTAGTTGGTCCATCTATAATTTCTATGATTGATGGCTTTTCGAGGATATAACCAAGTCAAAGAGAATTAAGATAATCAAATAAATACTTCTTTCTCCACTCCCTTAGGTCTAGTTTCAACATTCTATAGAGCAATGGATATAGCTTTCTTATAAAAGAAAGATAAATTTATTGTAATATATTTATATGATTTATCAATTTTTCAAATTCAAATACATATTATTTAACACACCTATAACAAACTTTTCAAAAATGCAAAAGATTTGATGTTTCATTCAATCCTAAGAAGTCTCACTTTGTTATGGAGGGAGGGAAGTTTCTTGGACATATTCTTTCCAATGGAGTAGAAATTGATTCAAATAGAGTTGCTATGATTAAATTGTTTATTCTATAAAGAAATTAAAAAGAGATACGCTCATTCCTAGGTAAGATCAATTTCATGAGAAATTTCATTTCCAATTATGGTGAGATTAAAAAAGATATAATAGATATCTTGAAAAATGATCATGATGTGTGTTGGTCTCCTAAGGCAATAACTACATTTGACCAAATCATTACATCTTTTGGAGAAGCCCCTATATCCGTTAGTCTAGATTAAAACAAGCCTTTTATTATATTTTCCTTTGCTTATGAAAACACTAGTTTTGTTGTATTGTTACAAAAGAATGAAGTAGTTTTTGAATAACATATTTCCTTCTTTCTTTTGCAAGAGTCTTAGAGAAGTTGAATTGGAATATGATATTTTTGAGAAATGTGTACCTAGCAATACTATCAAAAATATAGCCTTTCAATGAAAGCCTAATGGTAAAAGAGGAAAATAGATAGCAGAATAGAGGAGTTTGATCTAAAACATAAACCCGCTAAATTAATCAAAGGTTAAGGATTAAAAAAATTGCTTGCATAATCATATTCTAAAGCATTAAGAATCAATATTGTGTCACATATATAAGTAATACTCCATAGCAGACAATTGAGAGGAATACACAAAGATGTTCTCTAGCATAGGTAATTAAATAGAATCTACAAGAACCTTAAGGGTAGAATAAGAAAATTTCTTCTTCCATGTAGTACAATGCTATTGTCTTTTATTTATAGAACTTGGAATGTCCAAATGATCTAGATAAAACACAGGTGAGATATTTTAGGCTTTGAACAATCAAGTATTGTATTATTAATGAAAGGATCCTATGGCATCCTAATTTACTTTTATGTGTGGTTGAATAAGAAACAAAGGGGATAACTACTAAATTTCATCAAGGAATTTGTGGAGGACATTGTGCATGGAGAGCAACAACACAAAAAAATTGTATGCTAAATTTTTTTAGAAGCATTATAGTCAAATCATGTATTATGTGTTAGTTATTTGTTGTCAAATATAAACTTCCTCTCTTCTAGTTCATGCACCTTTTATATAGTGAGGCCTTGATTTTGTAGATGAAAATCACCCACCTTCTAATAGACCACACATATGGATACTTACAGAAACATGTTATTTTACAAAGTGGGTAAAGGTCATTCTTACCATTCTAATAGACCACACATATGGATACTTACCGAAACATTTTATTTTACAAAGTGGGTAAAGGTCATTCCTACCATAACTACATCAAATTTTGTTGTTATTAAATTGATTGAAGAAAATATTTTATCTAGGTTTGGATGTCCCACAAAATTATGATTGATAAGGCTCAAGATTTTAAATCTATGGCTCTCATTATTTTTGGTCAAAAATATAATATCTTTCTTAGGCATTCTACAATAATGATTAAGAAAATCTTATGTTGGGATAGGTTTCCTAGGGTCAATTTTGGTTAGTTTAATCAAATTTTGGTTAAAATTTTGTGAACAATGTAAAGTCTCCATGAAATGAGGAAGTGGAATGCGCATCTAAGTAAGAGTCCAAGGGGATTTAGCCCCTTGTATGGGTAAGTGATAGGCTAGTTTTGAGACTCACCCATGGGTCGTGGGTCATGGTATTGTAATGAAAAAGTTATATATCTATATCTATATATATATCTATATCTATATCTATATTATATATATATTATTAAGTATATATATACTATATATAATATATATATAATATTACTGATATATATATAAATTATAGATTATATATATATATATATAATATATATATATATATTATATATATATAGAATTGAGTCATAGCGAGTCAAAGGATATATAAGTGAGAAGAAAAAGTGTAAGGTAAAAGTACTAAGGCAGGAAAGCTTTGTTTTCCTATACTTAGGCAAAAGGGAAAGGCTCCTATAGCTGAGTGCATGGAGACCTTGGCAAGTTCGTAGCTGAGTGCATGGGCCCCTATAGCTGGATGCGTCGGGCAGAAGAGTATGTAAATTGAATGTTGAATCTAATAAAGACTGTTTTGGGCTGAATCTATTGCATCTATGCCTTGTTCTTACTTCTGTTTAAGTTTATGCATCATTTCTCAATGATCTTTTTTCTATAAAATAAAGTGTATGCTTTGCATGAATCTCTTGAATCGTTACTTTCTATACATGAAGTGACTAATGAAATGTTTTTGTGAAGATAATAACTAGATATGTTATGATAACTATTCAGACAGATAGATTTGTGCAAAGGAAGATCTAGGGTTGCCAGTGATTAAGCGAAAGTAGTATATCTACCTATTTTCGGTCTCCTAAGCACGATCATGTACCTTCGCGAATACCTGAAGGTGAATTGGATAGAGTTGCAAGCTTGGAAATTAGGAAGGTATAGATTTGTGTGAAGGAAGATTTGAGCTATAAGGGCTTCAAAGTACACATCACACGGTCTCTAGATGCATAAACCTATTTCTAGTATCCCCCAATACTGCTTTAGGTGAGACTACACGTTGCGCTACGCAAGTTGCTGTCGAAAGGGCTAGTAGTTAGGGTTTTGTTGGTTGGCACAAATAACTTTGAACCTGGGTCAGACCCCCTTAAGCCAGCAAATGGTTACACTACCAGGACCGATATTTGTCTAAGAGATGTGTGATGTCAAATAAGTGGTTTCCTACGAAGAAAGAGATAGAGAAGTGGATTGACCGAAAAGTGCACACGTTTGCAGCTCAAGAGAATAGAGGCCCTAAATTATCCAAGGAGTAGTAGTTGTAGAGATATTTGTACACAGACGAGACTGAAGCATTCTTTTGTTTCTTCCTTGACGAACTACATGAGTGGTTGTCTATATTGGCTGATAATCAAGGGACGTGGAGTCTTGACGACTCTATAGTATGGACTTCGGAACTGGTGTGATGTCTCAAAGCATCAGAAAGAAATATCGTGCAAGAAGTGGATCATTGGATTGATCGCACACTTGGAAGTTTTGTGACAGAGTTCACGGTCGATCGAACTATCAGCTATAGCGAAGCAGAACGTAGGCTCTTCAAAGGACCGCAAGGTAAGTACCTGAAATCACTAAAAACGTGGATTAAAATGTTGTTATGTGAAAAGAGGGTTATGCAATTATCTTGAAGTTTGGAGCTATGCAAAGTGATAAATTCTTTAGAAGAAATGAAGGAACGATCTGAGAGTATAATCTTCTGGTCGGATCCCCATCTAGTGACGATGAAGCAACGATGCTGACTACATCGCGAAGTGTAATATAATTGATTAAGCAAGGTATCCTGAGGATACCTCATCCGTTCACTCCGCCTGCACCTCCACCTCCACCTCATACGTCGACATATTCACCTCCACCTCCACCTCCACCTCCACCTCATACGTCAACACCTTCACCTCCACCTCCATCTCCATCTCCACTTCCACCATTCAACATGGCGAACACAATGAAGATGTCGGCTTTTAAAGGGATTGGAAGCAAAGACCTCGAATAGTTCTAGTTTATTGCAAGAGATATATGGACAACACAACAAATCATAGATGATAACATCAAGAAAGCACAACTGGTCACAACCTTATAAGGTCAAGCATTGACATGGTACATCAAGTGTTGCAGTGATAACCCCATTGTGACGTTCGCAGAAACCTAGCAAGCTATGAACAAGGAGTTTAGGAAGCCTAGTTCAGAGGTGCAATTAGTAATTGAAATTCGACAAAAGATAGATGAGTCACCCTAGGATTTTAGTGAAAGGTTAAAATTTCTGATTAGGTAGGCCAATATGGTGATTACAAATTCCCAACATCGATATTGGTATATCATGTCGCTCTTACCACACTTAAGATTCCCGTTGTCACAAAAAAAGATAACAACACAAGCAAAAGCCTTAGAAATCATGATGAGGCTCAAAGCCTCAACCATATAGGATACAAATCTTGGAGTGCAACATATTCATTCACTGTTGGAAAGCCTGCACTTGCAACTGCAGTGTCTGAAGAAAGGAAAGGAAGCCCAACCGGAGGTGCGCGCTAAAGTCTGGTGCTTGAAATAAAAGGGCCATGGGCACGATAAGGACCATCACCCAGTTTATTAGAACTATCTTATTGGGGGAGGGCATGTTCCCATGAAACCATAGAATACCATTAAGCTGAGCGTGGGAGCTGCGCCATGGTGTGCTATCTGTCAGGTTACAGGAAAACATGCGACTGATAATTTCCATTTACTACAGAAGTTTGTACAGACCCCCTAGCAGTTGTTTTGCAACTTCTGTAAATCTGTAGGTCACGACAAATGCCATTATAGGATTTATGAGCTAATGATCGATAGAACCCCTACCTACCGAATGCAGGTATAAAATTGACCTTAGGATCATAGCACAAGAGTAGCGCGCGGAGGATTCTAAGGACGACGATGAGGAAGAGGGGACAGAGATGGCAGAGGATGAGGGTAGATAATTCTCTATAATTGTGGCGAAGCAAGTCACTTCACACGAGATTGCCCAAACCCCACGCATCCGTCATGTCAATATTGCAGATAGTTTGACCATGTGATAGAGGAATATTTGATCCTTATAGAAAAGATGTAAGAAAAGTAGACACAACCCCAAAAACCTACGCAGAACATCCAGATGATGAGAGCAGAGCTCCGTGAAGAAGATCATAGTATAAATATAGTAACAAGTGGTATGGCCACTAGTGTAGATAAGGGCAAGCAGCCTGAGAGTGATGGGTGGGTGCGTAAGTTTGCCGAGAAAGACATAGAACTTGATCTTAATCAGGCTAAAGAGAGCTTCATGGAAGCAAAGAAGAACTTTATTGAGGCTTCCACCTCAGGAAGTCAGGAGAAAATACCAAAAACTAGTACAACACAAGACGTAGATCCTTCGGTATTAGCTACGTTTCTAAAGACTTGTATGAAGTTGTTGCATGACAAGAAAGTAGTAGAAGTGTTGCAAGAGATAATCAACAAGTGCGCGGAAAAAGAAAATATCCCTACTGAAAAATGCACTGTGAGAAAAATGGGTAAGCATAAGAAGAGAACGGAGCGCGAGATGAGGCTGACCATGCAAATAGGAGAATATGAAATTAACCAGGTAATCTTGGATCTAGGATCTAATGGAAATGTACTGCCTAAGTAGATGTGGTAGAGAATGGGGAGGCCTACACTACAGTGGTCTCTTATCCAGCTACACATGGCTAATCAATAGAAGATTGTTTCAATGGGACACTTATATGGTGTAATGGTAGACATTGAGAGCGCAAGCACGCTGGCTAACTTTGAGGTTATTGAAATAGTGGATGATAGTAACATGTACCCGTGCTATTGGGGATTGACTGGGATTTTGATATTGACACGGTAATCAAATTGAAGAAGTGGAAAATGAAATTTGAAAGGAAGACGCTCAGAGTTGTAGTGCCACTAAACCCTACTAAGGGAGCACGTTATATTGAACACGTTCATGACTTTGTGGAAAATGATGATAATATAGATCAGATATACAAGATCACAATGTGAAACGAAGATTGGATCAATCCTATGGCTGATGGATGAATTGTGTGGGACATGGATAGTTCCTGCACCTCAAACTCAGATAAAGAGCTTGAACACTAGAAAATTTGGTTGCATGAAATATCTACATTGCGTTGCAATATGATGACCAAATCACTGCATTGTGTATCAACTCAAGTAAAAAAGCTTCCACATTATGATGGTTTAACTGATGTGGATATGTTTTTAGATGAATTTGAAAGAGAAGTACCTAAAGAACATCGCTTCCAAGCATTGGAGTTGGCACTGCATGCTACGCTTGCCCATTGGTGGGGTATGCACAAGGAGATTTTCGCTCGATGGAAGGAATATAGAAGAATGATGAGGTTAAGGTTTGGATATGCTAATACCCAGATGACAAAAAAGTACAGTGGGAAGGACGACCCACACGATCATTTGGCTTGATGGACTAAGGCCTGGGGAACAGAACCACAACCAGAATGGGTGCACATTTTCTGTGATACCTTAGATACAATTCCAATGAACTCGTATTTGGAAACAGAGCTTCGCCATGGGAAAGTGGATTGGGACATCTTAAAAGAGAGTTTCTTATTAACTTTCAGCTTTGAGGATGGGTTTGAATGCATTGATGAAGCACTCCAGGAGATCAAAGAAGCTATATTGAGAACATCTAAGGAACTGGTAGAATCGACTCAACCGAATTGGAGTACACAAATGCGCCATGCACTGGAATGTTATAGTGTGATTGTTGAAGAGAAAGAAGATTATTTGTAGAATATTAACATTCCAGAGGCAAAAGGAAAACGCAAAGTTGAAGGACCAAAAGCAGAAAACCTGTATATATTGGAACCTTTGAAATCTAAACAAGTAAATATTGGATATGAAGCAGAGCCTAAGTTTACGAAGATAGAAGACTATTGGGATGAAGATACAGTAAATAAGGTGGCCAAACTGTTGCGTAAATATCAGGACCTATTTCTGACAAAATTTGCGGATTTGAAGGGGATCGCTGGAGATTTGGGCATTATGAAGATTATGTTGAAACCTCGTGTGAAGCCCATCAAGAAGATACCTTATCAGCTCAATCCGAAGTATAAAGAAAAAGTGCATCAGGAGCTTGATACGATGCTCGATGCTATAATTATTGAACCAGTAGAGGAATCTGATTGGTTGAGTCCAATGATTTTCCAAGAGAAGAAACAAAAAGGTGAAATCAGGAAATGCGTAGATTTAAGAAAATTGAATGATGCATGTGTGCATGACCCATTTCCAACACTATTTACAGATGAAGTGTTAGATAATGTTGGAGGACATGAGGCTTATTCATTTACTGATGGATTTTCAGGATACCGTCAAATAAAGACTGTGTCAGAGTATCACAGCAAGACAACCTTTGCAACTGAGTGGGGTTTCTTTCAGTATACAGTAAATGCCATTCGGATTGAAGAACACGCCTGAAATCTTCTCCTAAGTAGTAATCGCAACATTCAAGGAGTTTATTCATAAATTTTTGGAGGTTTATTTTGATGATTGGACTATGTTTTGGTTAGTGAAGCACCATGCTGCAAGTCTGTGACGTATGTTAGATACATGCCGAAGGTATTAGATCGTGTTGAATTTGAAGAAGTGGATATTCTATGTTCCCTTCGGAATTTTCCTCAGCCATGTAGTGTGTAAGCAAGGATTGATGGTGGACCTTGTGAAGATCATTGTGGTTGTGAATTTAGAAGCTCCCAAAAATTTAAAATAGTTTCACACAACCTTGGGGCAGACTAGGTATCATAGAAATTTTATTTAGGCTTATGCTCAGATAACCACGCCGATGGAAAATTTATTGAAGAAATATGTGATGTTTAGCTGGGATGAAGAATGTTAGTGTAGTCTGGATGTGCTAAAGGAAAAGATGGTGACTACGCCTATCTTGGTGTTTCTAGATTGGAAGAAATAATTCCATGTGCATATATATGTCTCTTGCATTGCACTCAGTGTAGTATTAACATAGGAAGGAGAAGGAGAAATTGATCATTTGATATCCTTCGTGAGTAGAAAGTTATCAAAGGCTGAGAAGAATTATTCCACTACAAAGCATGAAGTACTAGCAATGGTCTACGTGCTGCAAAAATTTAGACATTACTTGTTGGGCAGACATTTTCAAATGTATATAGATCACTCCGTGTTGAAATACCTAGTCAATAAGCCTATGTTGGGTAAGGGGGGTGGGGGGGGATCTACCGATAGTTATTTTTGTTTCAAAAATATGAATTTGAAGTGATTGTGAAGCTTGGAAGGCTGAATGTAGGACCAGACCACCTGTCAAGGATTAAAATAGGTGAAGAACCAAATAGTTTAGAGGAAGGATTTATGGATGCGCAACTCTTTGCAGTGCGCATTGCAAATGACCATTTTGCTGATATCATTCAGTTTTTAACCACAGGTACAGCTCCGGAAGGATATCCACTTAGCAGAAGAAGGAATTAGTAGTTTGATCTACAGGTTTTTCCATGATTTCAGGTCACTTGTATAAAATGGGAACAGATGAAACACTGTGAAGGTATGTTCTAGAGTTTGAATGCACTAGTATCTTCATCGGAGCACATGGAGGAGGAGCGAGAGAACACTATGTAGGAAAAGTGATTGCACAGAAAATTTTGCGCGTAGGCTTATGGTGGTCAACATTACATAAGAATTCCAAAGCATACTACAAGGCATGTGGTGATTGCTCAAGGATGGGAAAGTCTTCGTGAAGAGATGAATTTCCTTTAAATCCTTAGGTTTCGTTGTAGGTATTTGATAAGTGGGCAATTTATTTCATAGGTCCAATACAACCACTAGGAAAGGAGATGAGCACACAGTATATTATTACTGCAACAGAGTATTTAACTAGATGGGCAGAAGCAAAAATAGTGAAGGATTGTACAACTGCTACTGCTGTGAATTTTTTGTTTGAATATGTTTGAACACGTCTTAGATTCCCTAAGTTGTTGATGAGTGATAGGGGTACACATTTCTTGAATGAAACGATCAATGCCATGCTTGACGAATTCCAGGTATACCACCAAAAGCACAGGCTCTATCAGCCACAGGCGAATGGAATGATGAAATCATTTAACAAAATCTTGGAGAATGCGTTGACAAAAGTATGTAACACATAGAGGAATGACTGGGATGTATGTGTACCCGCATTTCTATGGGCATGTAGGACGACTTGCAAGAAGTTGACAGGCCAAATGCTATTTAGGCTAGTCTATGGGATTGAAGTGGTGATGCCTATGGAATATATTGTGCCAAGTCTACATATTACAGCTTTGACAGAGATGGAGGATCGTGAGACCTTAGAGGAACAACTCACGCAGCTAATGGAGTTGGGAGAGGACCGCTTTCTTGTTGGATTTCATCAACAAGTACAAAAGGAACGAGAAAAAGCGTGGCATGATAGGCATATTAAGCTGCGCACCTTCAAGATAGATGATTTAGTGTTGCTAAATGACAACAAATTCACAAAGTTTCCAGGTAAATTTAAAATGCACTGCTTAGGGCCGTATGTTGTTAATGAGATCACGGATGGTGGTGCAATTCAACTCTCACAGCTGACTGACAAACTATTCCCTAGAAGAGTGAATGACAACAGGTTGAAGTTGTACACAAGGGATCATGCCCGTGCACAATGACTATAGGGAAGCAGAACAGTCTTAAAAATCCAGGAAGTTGCAAGGGATTTCAAGACTATAAACTACATTGCCCGTAGAAAAGAAAAACAAAGTAGGGAGGTTGCATGATGAAAGCAAGGAGTGCGCCAGGAAGAGTTGCGCCAGGGATGATGGTTTCGCATAGTCAGGGCCAAAAGTAAACGTTGAAGTCATTATTAATGATTGGATAGCGAAAATCCTGTTAGGAGGAGTGGGTAGGCGACATTTATGGTGAAAATATTTGGAGATCTGTCGGAAAAGCCACATTTATGACCAGAAAAGGGAGGGAACGGTTGGATTTGAATTAAAAGTCACCTATATATACGACATGTTGGGCTACTGCAAAATT
This sequence comes from Pinus taeda, assembly GCA_000404065.3. Classification (NCBI taxonomy): domain Eukaryota; kingdom Viridiplantae; phylum Streptophyta; class Pinopsida; order Pinales; family Pinaceae; genus Pinus; species Pinus taeda. The sequence continues at coordinate 36,593 of APFE030244448.1, forward strand.
GTTTTCTCTCTAAGAAATTGGTATAAGCCCTCTTGTTTTTTCTATATGAATTGACGGGTTTGGGAGGACTTAGTTTCTAGTTTAGCATTCGTGAAGCTGCTTGAAATTAACCAGTGACTTATTCTCGAACAAATGTTTGTTTGACTCAGTTCTGAAGCTATTGTTTCTTAAGCGGAGTGCCCTGAAGTTGTTTCCATGAAAGTTTCACCCTCTGTGCCTACAACGCCGAGGTCGTCCACACCAAAGAATTTAGTTGTTAAGGAGAAGCAGAAGAAACCTGTACCGGTGAGGAAGTCATCGAGGAAGAACCTGGAGGTTCGACAGAAAGAGAAGAAGGATAAGGCAAAGCAGCTAGAGGAGCTAGTGGATTTGGAGGTAGAGGAACTCTACAATGGCATGGAAGAATTAGATGTTGAAGAGGGTGAGCCTCTCACTAGGCTCTTGAATTATATCTCTCCATGGAAACAGAAAGCCAAAGTAACCAAGGACCCAACTTCGGGAAAATTTATGATCTCTACACTGTTGTTGCCCAATGAAGTAGGTTTTGAAGGTGTGCTCTTACCGTGCATCCCAGTATTGAAGATGGAGGTTGGGATCTTGCTGACCACAAGAAATTCCCTCACCTAGCTACCGATATGTATATGACAAAGATTTATTATGAAGAAACTAGGGTCACAAGGCTGGAACCCAAGAAATGGGTCAAAGGCATTGAGGAGGCTGGATTACTACATATGCTTTGTGTACCACACTTCCACTAGTCGATCATCAATAATTTTTGTGTGCCCCAGTTTCTTTCACTGGTGCATGATGGGTGCTTATGGCTCAGGAAACCCATCCCTATAAATGATATTCTAATTCATAGAATTACGCAGCTTCCATGTAAAGGGGAAGACACCGCCAAAGAGTTTGGAGGAAAAATAAAAGAAAATTAGTTGGTGGATAAAATGAAGATTGAGTTTGGGTTGATCAAAAAGTCATGCGGATATTCTGTCCACTCAATTCAAGACCAAGCGATGCAATTTGTTGCCCAAATTTTAGCCGGGAGGATAATGAGGAAATGTTGCGTGGATGAAGTTTCGACGCCAATAGTTTCATTGGCTGCATAGTGCGTGAAGGGGGTGCAGTACAATTGGGTGAAGTACCTATATAAGGAATTCCTAGCGAACTCCCATGAAGTGCAAGAGAAGAGAAAGGCATTTCACTATGCCTGGCTCATGTTGCTAATTTTATTAGTGGCATGGCGATTGTCAAAGTATAGTTAGTTTCCTCTGCTGGAAGAATATTTACTGGAGGCAGCGAAGTTCGCTTCGATGTGGTCGACGAAGGGTTCCAAGAGGATCATGGAGTCAAATACTTTTTGGATACTGGTCAAGATGTACCTATGCACAGTAATAAGTCAGCGGCCATAGTTGTCTCCAACCTTGTTTGATCAGTTGAGGGCCTTCACGGAGTTTAAGGTTGAATTTCATAATGTCTCTATCTAGGCAAGGTGTGACCCTAAGTAGATCTAGCACAAGTTTCCGTACTTAGTGATATAGACTGATGTGCAAGAGATTGTGGGACTATGGCTAGCAAAGTGGCAGGAGACCTTGGTTCAGGTACCAGTAGGTGTGGAGAAAGCTTTGCTACGTAGAAACAAAAAAAAGCAGTACAAGCAGCAGTATGAACATTGGTCGAGCAAAGAAATAAATAATTTGTTGCTATGGCAGATGTTGAAAAAAAGCGCACCAGAAAGTAGGACATAGTGGAAGTCGAAACATCGACCTCCCAGCATATCAAGGAATAGGAACTATTTAAGCAGGGTGGGGATGCCAAGGATGAGCAGAGTACTCCCTTCACATTGAAGAAGCGGAGTAAGGAGACAACTGTCGGGCCAAGGAAGAAGCACAAATCAGACAAGCAAGTGCGCATTGACCCAATGGTACTCACATAAGGGGTGTTGACAAAGTTAATCCTCTTTGTAGATAGAGATGATCCCTCTAGCCCAATGAGTGGGTCTAGCAACTGAAGTGACAACAACTAGACATCTTCCTAGGTTATAATTGAAAAGTAGAGCGAAAGAGATGACCTACCTTGTTCTGATGTTATTATGATTTCCTTTATTGAGGGCCTCGAACTTCTTGTGTCAAAAACTTGTTCCTTCTTCTCTCAATGCTTATGTACCTGCATAAGTGATCAAGAGTCAACAAAGCATGTCAAAACCAATAACAAATCCAATAACAACCTACGTAACTGATTAAGGAATGCCAAGCTAATACAGACATGAACATATATATTTTGGGAAGTTGAAATAGTGTTGTATATTAGTTAAGGAATAAAGGGAAGCTTACAACGATAGCCTTGATGTTGAAAGTATTTCCTTGAGTGGTAATCTAAGTCCAAGCTAAGAAACTCTCAAAACACTCCTTCTCCAATTCTAATGAATAACTTTAGGCACAATCTTAGCATAAGGGTGCAAATAGACATAAACCAATCATTTGGGAATGGGAGAAGAGGAATTTATAGACTGGAAAAGGGAGTTAGGACTTCTCCAAAGATAGGATTAGGCTCACATCTGAAGGAGGTAGCTCATAGGGATAAGAAAAAGAGGTCAAGTTAGGAGGATTCGACCTCATCTATGTGAAACCACCTCCAGCTTGCTACTTTGGAAGCTTATAGATCACGAAGCTTCTCATCTCCTTTAGGAAAATTACCTTTTTGGTATCATCTCGGGTATGCAAGGGAATAGAGAAATGCCATCGTGGGTAAAACACAATGCAACAGGTGACCATCCCTGTTTTAAGCCTCATAATAGTGATGACTCTCATTTTAGGCTTTTAAGAGCTATTTCTTCAGGGAAAGATCAAGATATTTTCCAAACAAAGTCTTAGGAGGGATCTGAGCTATATACATGGATGAGTATACTGTATAATTGTCATGTTTTGGGCACTTTGGGGTATGTCACAAGGAAGTGCAGGAGGCGTGAAAAGATACTATGTAATAGATGTCCCCTAAAGCATGAAGCCAGAATGACGAGTGATGGCTGAGATGCTTTACGAGCTCTTACAAGAATGAGGACATGCACTATTAGGAGACTTGCAAATCAAGGACACACCTACATATACATATACATATCTGATATCAAGAGATGAATCCATGCAATGGACACAACCATTCAGATGATGAAGACTATATGAAAATATCCATGGTATGGGTGCAACCATATAGATAATGAGGATGTCATAAATATAAAGTTTCACGGTATGGTCACAACCATTCGTATAGTAGAAACATGTGTAAAATCATGAATGACATATGACTCCATGCAGCCTAAGCCGTAACAGACAATACTCACAGTCTTGCACTCCATCCCAACCTGATCAATGTACAAATCCTAACATGCAAATAAATTTTTTGAAGTCAAACATGCTAGGAAACCACCACATTATCGGCCAATGATGTCGACCGTTAACATGTACGAGAGAAACCACCAATAATGACAATGGCTCTCAAGGTGCAACAATGCAATCTGTGAATGTGATAATGAAGCTGAAGTTAAACAATCATGGAATCACTCAATCGAAAGCCAATAATGAAGACCTATCATCGGATGTGAAGAAATGGCCATTAGGGCATGCCAAATCTAAGGTACTAATAGGGAGTTTCTAAGTCATCTTCCTGTATAATGAGCTGAAGTCGACAAGAAGTGACCCGTCGAAGGAGGGAAATAATGAATCTGCCATCATTGACATGAAACAAGGAATAAAGTGGGATGATATTTAGTACTGTAGCAATGACTCAAACAATGTATAGGTAAATAACTGTAGATTGGACTTGTATTCAACATTGGCGACATGACTACGGAGTGTGGCAACATCTAACTCGACATAGGACTAAAGGTCATGATGAAAAAATGGAATAGTCAATGAGAGGAAAAATGGATCACCCAAACCCGGGAGGACAAGTGACTGCGTTAGGATATCCCAAACCTGACATGGGAGTAGAAGAGTGTCATGTTCAAGAGTGACATGCTACCTATACAAAGGATGTCTCATCTTCATTTTTCCCCACTATTTCTATCGAGTACCCCAGTTATTTTTATCACAGGCTTGAAGGGGATAGCATATTCTTGTCATGTAAGCTCATTCTTTGAATGAAACCATCCTAGTAAGTTCCACAAGCCCTAGGAGGGAGAAGCTTGGTCTCATCATGGTGACAAGTCTTTTGTCGTAAAGTTTTAACGAGTCCGGCGTAAGAATAACTCAGTATCTTTTTCATATTAGAGAGTTTGAAAAAAGAAATGAAAAAGAAAACTCCATCATGTCCCTTTTCATAATTTTTCCCTCGAATTTGAAAAGGTAGCAAACAACATCTGAGGGAACCTCTTGACCATGTCGACCAAGGTGTAGCTTTTTCATAAATAGTCAATCTCAGCTCGAAAAAGGGGTAAATGTATAATGAGGTGATGTCGATTCATTTACTTTAATGAGTTCAAAACGATAAGTACTCGGTAATATTTTCAGTTTTCGAGAGTAAAAAAAGAGCTCAAAGATGACTCCATGGGGGTTCCTTTTTCATTTATTTAATGAGTCTGAAAAATAGATAAAATAAAACTCGCAAGAATTAGTCAATATTGATTACTATTCATTTTGAAGGTACCTGTAACTGCATAAGAAACACACCATCACTCATATCGAGAGAAAATATTAAAATATTATGAAAATGTTGATAAAAATGACTTGCAAAACTTATAAATAGCCAAAAGTAATTTCACTTTTTACCATTTTACCATAGTAACCTCTGAAAGTGCATTTTGTGCCCTAACTCCATTGATTTTCAAGTGGTTGTTACACGAGATCCAAGGTACCATTTCACAAACCATCTACAACAGGTAAGAGGCTCATCCCTGCTCTTGCATTTTATCACTTTTTTAATTCATTTTAAACGGTAAATTTTATGCCATAAGGGAGGATTTTGAAATTTTAGGGCGCTGATGACCATCGCGGGTATGGTCATCAGACCTGCAATGATCATGCTTGAGCTCAAAGGCTTGTGCGATGCCATCGCTCCATTTGTAAAAATAGGTACAATGGCACCAAGATGGATTTTTTGGCAAGAAAATCCTCTTTTAAAGAATTAATTGATGTTGGATTATGTTTGTAGGAGAATATGGTCTTGGAATGGAAAGAAAAAGGCCATGAGGCCGAATACTTCCAAGTAGCTCAGGATTCTAAATGTATAAATGCTCTAAGGAATTGTGGGCTACTAAAATTCTTGAGGACCACAAGGTCAAGGGCTTAGATGGAATTGCTATCCTATTTGATCACTCTCTGGGATGTAGATCGAGAGATCTTCATCATAAAAGGTGAGGAACTAGAACTAGAAGAGATGGAGATCTACTTCATCAAGGGATTGTCCCGATGAGGGGAAGCGATTAAACTCTTTGGATCTCACCAAGGAGGTGAAAGTACAAGGACTCTAGTCTAGAGGCATTGTCCCGGTGCCGAAATGACAAATGGGGGGAGTTGAAGATAGTGACAATCACCGAAAACCTCGTCTTGAGAAAGATTTTGTTCACTATGACGCATGTATCCGGAATGCAAGTCTTGCATGAGGCTTTAAAGTCCCAGTTCCAATATGCTATCACATTTTGACACCCACCGTATTCAACTAGTGTGGAGACCTTTTGGAAAACATGAAACGGCAACTAACCAAGGGGAAGCATGGATACCTGAAGCAATTCAGGTTCGGTTCGATATTGGTGACCTTATTTTTAGATCAAGTGACCTTATTCTAGTATCAGTGGGAAGAGGTACCAGATCCTGCCCCCGAAGATCCAAGACTCATGTGATGGTTTCATTTCATGCCTTGAGGAGGAATGGCTCTACTTCCAAAATTGATTATAAGTACTGTTTTTAAGAATCTCATTATTAAGCTTAATCTCTTTGTACCTATCAAAAACAGTCTTTTCTTTCTCTCCTTGGACATTCTATGAATATAAATATGTTTCTTTTTTACCTTGATGATGAAGAAGGTCTAGTAGAAGATGTTACAAATTTGTTGTTGGTAGGTGGCGAGTCCGCGATTATGATGGTTGCATGCTCTTCTGTCTCTTTCTCTACATCTGTCCTAGGAGTTAATTTTGGTCTTTTCCTATAATTGATTCTGAATTCTTTTTCCTCACTTCGTGTTGTTGATGAAGATCCCTCCTCCCTTTATATTTTACTCATTTTCTCTTGAAGAGTGGGAGTCTGCAAACTAGAAGTAGAAAAGAGTTGTTCTTCAGGTTCCTGCAAGGTGTTCTTTGTCCATTCTAACTGATTAGCATACTTTTCTATCTCAGGCCTTGAGGTATGAATATAGTGAGTTCTTTTATTTTCTACTCTAAGCTTTGAAATAATACCACAAGGATCATAAGACCATGTAAAACTTAGGTTTAATTTCATCTCTTTAAGAATTTTTCTGCTTCTTCACATGTTGTTCTGGTATTGCATACAAATGGGCCTACCTATGTCTTTATATGAAACTGTGAATTCTTCTTAGCCACTAAAAAATGAATGTCATTAGAATTTAACATTTGTCTGATGTATTCTAGGGAAAAAAATCCTCTTGGGGAGATATATGGGAGTTTGTATGGTGCCAATTTACAACCATAAAGTCTAATTTCTGTGTAGTTTTGGTATAAATACCAATCTCCAGTCTTGGCTTGATCTGTCAAATGTAAAATTCTTTTGGTATCTTTACTAATTATGGGCTGTATGGAATTGTTAACAATGTTCATTACTGGGTGAACAAAATCTTCAATAAACTTCTTGTAAGAAAATTATTGCCACTCTTTCATGACCAATGAGGTCCATAAAATCACTGGTTGTTGGTTTCCTACAACATCAAGCTTCTACACTGCAAAATTGAACTTATCTGCTTGATAATAAAGGAACAAGCCTATCAGCCAAAAGATTGCCGATTAGACTTGGCTCATATCAAAACTAGAGAAGAGGCTTAATAATTGGAGTCACCGATATTTATCCAGAGCTGACAGACTTGTATTGATAAAATCTGTCCTTGAGGCCACGCCTGTCTACTGGATGGCTCTTGCTTGGATCCTGCGTAGCATATTGACCAGACTCCATCAAATCTGCAACAGATACTTATAGAATGGGAATCAAGATAAGAGGATCTTTGCATGGGTGGGTTGGAACAGGTTAGCAATGCCCAAGAAATGGGGGGGCTGGGGTTTGAAAGACCTACCCTTATTCGCACAGGCTCTCGCAGCAAAGATGGGGTGGACTCCTCTCACGGGACAGAATCTCTGGACCTGCATCTCATATCACAAATATATTTGGTCTATGAATATTATGGAATGGATTTGACTACCAAACTAGCCAAAAACCAGCATCTCATCTGTATGGAAGGCACTTCTTCATTCACTACCACTCATAAGGGATAATCTGGTTTGGAGAATAAACGATGGACACTTGGCTAATATTAGACTTGATCCATGGATTGGTAATGGTGCCAGGCATATACTCTCCAGGGAACTCATACAACATTTACACTCCCAGGAGATTACAGTCCTAGCAAACGTTGCAAATCCTCTTAATTCCACCATATTTGCACAATGATGGAAATCCGCTCATCAACTAAATTTACCACAATGCTGGCATCAAGAATGGAACAATTACATCACAACCCTTCTTAAATCACACGTCAGGATCAAAAAAGGATTGTATGAGCTCATTTGGCATCGCTCAGATAGCAGTATGTATACTCCTAAGTCAGGCTATCAAGCGTTTATCTCACACAAAGTGCCGGATCTGATTACATTCTGGTGGAAGGCTATCTGGAAACTCATAGTGCCACCTCGGACAAAATTATTTTTCTGGTGCATATTAAAAGACAAAGTCCCCACAGGGGAAAACCTCATGCACCGAGCCATCTATGGGCCTACCTGGTGTACACTATGTAAAAATGTAGCTGAGTCGACTCCACACCTATTTTTGAAGTGTACAGCCCTGATAGAATTGTGGCAAAACATATCTACATGTATCAATTTTTTGGGCACATGGGAAGGCGATGACATTATCCGAGCATGGGAGAGTTGGTATCACAGGCACAGAGGATCTAAATTACAGATCCTCCTTATTACTATCTGCTGGTACCTATGGTTGGTATGAAACCAAAATATATTTGACGACAAACTAGCTAGCTGGCCGCACACATCTGCACTCATCTTATCAGCTTTCAACGATATGCCAGAGCCACCCCAACCGTGCATCCGTAGGCCTCATGACCCCCCGCACATCAACAAAAATGTCCCTTGGGAATTTTTTGATGGCGCGACACAACAACAGGGATGTGGAGGTGACTTCATCCTCTACATCAGCGAACAACACTACTATAAAGTTAAAATGGGCCTAGGGCTTGGCTCGAACAATTTTGTTGAACTCATTTCTCTTCGTCATCTCATGCATTTCTCTTTGAGTCATAACTGCATGGTCATTCATATATATGGAGATTCGAAGATCATTATAGATTGGTTCAATAATATCACTACATGCCACACTCACACACTCATCAATATTTTGGATGATATAAACAACATGAAGGCACTTTTTAATGATATCACTTGCAAACATATCTACAGGGAATATAACAGCAATGCCGACAAACTATCCAAGGCGGCCATGTCACTTCCCTGAGGGGAGTGGCTGATCCAGAAGCAGCGAGGGTCAAATGCTTTCCAATATTATCACTGACTTTACATAGACCCTCATTACCACAGGGCTGATAGCCCATGAACTGAACATCAAACAAATTTTTGACAGACATTGTATAGTTTTTTGAGTATACACTTCTGGACAAGAAAGAATATGAATGGCCATGTGTGGCAAATATGTATATATGAACATAATAGTAGTTATATGAACATCCTGCGTGATGTATCTGGTAAATACGATGATGTTTTTTTTGAGCACCTGCTGAGCCTTTTCAGGCTAACAAACTGTAGCATATGCACCCATGTGCATCTATAATATGTAATTTCTCAAAAGATAAATGAAAGATTATGATTTTTCCAGGGGAAAAAAAATAAAGGAACATGTAGATTAAAATGGAGGTGTAATTAAACATCTGTTTTGTGGGAAATTTTAGAAATTTCTCATGAATGTTATCAACCAAGAATTGACTGAAATTGAATACAATGGATGGTTTACTGTCTGTGGAAAATATGGAGAGGAAACCTAAAATTGCCTCATCTACTCACTGATCAATATAATAACCCAAAATATAGGAAATTGTGGATATAATTTGTTTAGCTTGATCAGGGAAGATAGAGGAAAGATATGGAGGATTCTCCATGGGTAATTAGGCATTTTCAGGCAAAAAGATCTCCAAAATTCTAGCTCTAGTAGCAAAATCCAACTTTTGATAAAGTTGGGTGAGGGCTTTTTGTTATCGAGAAATCTAGTCTCTATGCAGAGCTGCTAGTCCCAATAAGACGGGTAGCTTTCTTAGAAACAAACAGATTAAAGTTACTTTCATTTTCCTTTATGAGAAGTAGATAGGAGAGGAGAAAAGAATACCAACCTCAATCTTTTGCTTGGCTCCTTGCATGTTCCTTCTCCCCTTTGACAGATCCTTGCCATTCCTCCCTTGATTACTCTGCTTCAAAGAGTACCTGTAAAGTCAAAGCAGCATAATACCTTCAAAGTACAGAGATCTACAAACATAAACAATATAGGACCAGATATATATTGACCACACAAATGCATATTTTATCAGACATACAAGAATGTGGAGGAAAACTTGAATAGCTTTATTGATATAAAGATTAGAAGAGAGGATTACAACCCATTGATCTGACCCAGTGTCATCCTCCCAGCATGAAATCCCTTCTTCACCTCATGAAAAGCTTAGA
>APFE030244448.1:46507-94950 GCA_000404065.3 Pinus taeda
GCACTGAGCAATCTGTATGGTCTAGTTTTGACCAGTTCTGAGCAGTTTTCTGTGGAGAACTTCTGGGAGATGATGTAATCAGCTGACCTTGTTCCTTTAGGGCATGAAACAACACTTTTAGGGACTCTGAAGCCCTTGGTTTATGGACATATGTGATTGGGGTTGCAGTGCCCAAATATGTCTATAATAGTTGCCCCCTAAAGCATGAGGTTGAAAATCTTTTGATGTCGAGTGAAATGCTTTATCGTGAGGATCTGAGGTTTTTCGAACTGGAAGGCGACCTATAATAAGATACAATACAATACATTATCTTCATAACATTTTCATGATCTAGCTAAGGCGAGCATTCCCATGCTCAACTTTATAAATTCATTTTCATGTACATAGGATAGACAACCATCTGTGTGGTAGACTGATGATTCTGATAGAGCCATCATCCTTTGATTCAGATGATCATCTGTGCAACAATGATGTACATTTGATGTCTTTATTTTCTTGAATATATCGCAACTCGGATGGATGAAACTAGATCCGGGGCCTTCAAACTCATCCAATCTTCGCCCAAAGTACAAGTCGACCCATGTGAAAAATGTTCTGGAGTCGAACATGGAAAGACATCGGCTGATTACCAGCCAATGATGTAAGCTGTTAACAAGAGTGAGAGGAATCATCGATAATAATGATGACCCTCAAGGTACTACAGTACAATTCGCGTGGTGTGAAAATGGGACTTGGCATCGAACACCACACAAAATTGTTCAGTTGAATGCCATTGATGTAAACCTATCACCGGAAGTGAGAAACTTGCCATAGGCATGCAACCTTCAAAGTACTGAAAGGGTTGTTCCGATGTCGACTTCTTGGATAATGAGCTATCGTCAACAAGAACTAACCCACCATAGGAGGGCCTTAATGAATCCCACATCTATGACATGGAACAGAGCAAATGATTTTGTGGAGGTGAAAACGATCTGATGATAAGGGTTCATGGTGGCGGTCACGAAAGAATGGAGCGTGAAGGTATTGTAGCGGGTGAGACACAAACTGGGTTGGTGAATTCTCTGATCGACTTCTCTTGAACATATCAGCGACACTGAAATGGATTGGTAGTGTTAACCCCAAAGATGGATGATATGATGGACCAATGGTAGTATGATCGGTGAACAGAATAACCGAACCCAACTCAATCATGGTGATGGAGTGAAAGTGTCATGTTTAAGAGCGACCGGCTACCAATAAATTTTCTTCAAGTTTTCTTCCCAATTTTCCCCAGTCATTGCTGACCAGTACCTCTTTATTTTTATCAAGCTTCAGGAGGATAACACATGCTTGTTCTATAATTTTCCCTTCGGGAAAACCCGTCAGTATGTTTTAACGAGCCTAGCGACAGTGAAACTCGTTCTTGTCTCTATGGACAAGTTTTTCGCTATTGGTTTTAACGAGTTTAACGAAAAATACAACTTGGTCCTTTTTCAATTTTAGAGAGTCTGAAAAGGGACGAAAAGGAAACTCCAGTAATCCCTTTTCGTCGTATAATCCCTTAAGTCTGAAAACGTATAAATAATACAAAAGGGATGAATTTTCGATAGTCTTAACGAGCCGAACAAGACAAGTGCTCGATCTTTTTCTGTAATAATCCCTCAGGTCTAAAAAGATTAAAATCTAGAGGAGGGATAACACTTCCGATATCTTTAACGAGCTGGAGAGGCCAATTGCTCGGCAATCTTTTCATATTTTATGAGTCAGATAAAAAGAGCTTAAAGGAGACTCGTTTTTTAGGAACGAGTGATATTTTCGGGTAGTTGCTAATTCCAGGTAAGGTTTAGAATTCTCCAATCACAGCAGTGTCACAAGGATGGCTAACAGAGTCACTCGTCATAGTTGTTCCTCAAAAAGGTAAACAATCAAATGGAGGTGTATGATCGGCTAAAACAGAGTGGAGGTGATGGTAAGAAGATGACCAGGGCTCAAAAGTTGATGATAATGCATTCGCAATTGTTATTTACTAGGGTTTGGTTCATTTTTTAATGAGCTTAAACTCTGGGGGAACATTTTCGCATTTCTTGGGTTTAATTTTTAACGAGCTTGAACTTTGCATAAAAATTGCTCGTGATAATGGTCATTGATATTCGACCCACCATTAACACTATGTTCTCTTGACGGTCATACTACCTGTTCAATTGCTCCATCAAACTAGTTAGAAATGAGAATACATGCTTGAAAAATAAGTTAAAACACTAATACCCTACTCGAGTTACGTGAAAAGTAACTCAAAAGTAGTTTTTGCCCCTCATTTTACCATTTCATTTGAGCTTGAGATTGTTGGAGCTTGGAGGTGTTTTCCCCCTTGATTTTCACTAGCTAATTTTGAGAGATTCTATGGATGCTTCTTGGTGCCGTCTGGACTAGGTAGGAGCTAAACCTGTGCTCTTCAGTTGCATTATTTCCTTTTTGAATTTTGAGCATGTTTCCCTTCTTTTCTGAGCCTCTCAGGTTTGAAAAATTCATTCTGCCCCCATTGCACCCTGTGTATATCGAAAGGTGCGATGCATACTAGGCTAGCCATTGGCCAGTCAGTATGCATCGCACCCAGTATACAATTGGGGTGTGATGGGCGCAAGGAGGGAAACTTGTGCACTGTTTTTTCATGGAAATTTTGCCTGTTTTTTGCCAAATCAGGTTCCTGACTCTTCCCATGTTTGTTTTCAGAGATTCATCGAAGAAAAATGGTTGTTCCATGGTGAGAACATGAGCATGAAGAAGAGGACATGGTTTCTTTACATGATCCGGGTACGGTAAATGCATTGCGTAGCTGTGGTTTGCTCAAGTTCTTCCGCATCTCTATTTTGAGGCAACAAATCAAATTGTTGCAATATTTCCTTGATGAATGGGATCCTACCAACCAGGTGTTCTAGATCGGAGGCAAATCCATCCCCTTGACTGTCATGGACATCTACTTTTCGACCAGTTTATCGAGGCGTGGTGCCCCTCTCTCACTATCAGGTTCCGCCCGTGGGGGCGAATCCGTGAGGGATTATATTCGCCGATACTATAGAGAAGGATCTCAGCCGAGTAGGGACAACAAGATCAGCATCCGAGATGTCATTGACCGGTCCTTGAGGACCACCTTGTTCACCTTTGCTAGACTGGCTGGTAGTGTGGCTCTTCACTTGGCCAACAGGTCCTATATGCAGTATGCCTTAGAATGCCTTGAACTGAAGGTGTTCAACTAGTGTGATGCAGTACTTCTGGTGATAAAATAACAACGTACCAAGGTGAAAAATGGAAGATCTAAGAACTTTGGCTATGGTTCCATTTTGACCGCTTTCGCCTTGGGGAAGATCCTACTGATGCAGTCGCAGTACATTTCACTTGGTTTGGCGCCATCGACTGAGCCACGGATGTAGAGATGGGTTGACCTTATGGCCCGACATGCTGGTCAGCCACAGGTTTCTTTCTTTGATGCCTTCTTTGAGTGGTTCAACTGTCAGGAGATGGTTTATGCCGAGTGTCCGTATGCTGGTATGGATTTCCGGGGTGACCCAGATTTGGTGCTGCCGGCTGGTGAGCAGTGGAGTGTTATAGGTAAAATTTCTAACCATATCCCTGTTTATTGCTTTTATAATGTTCCTATGCTTTCTTTTATCAAGACTAATCAAAACTCATGTGCTCATGCAAATATTGGACCAGCGCGACCATCAGTGTACTTGAGAGCACCAGTTGCCGTTCCAGCAAGAGAGGCTGTAGGCAGGGCTATCCTTTGCAACTTAGATGTGGCCGAGACTCTTGCAGCATTGCAGGATCAGATCGAAGGCCTCACTCTCGGTATTCCAGATGTGAGGACTGGCGAGCTGCCTCTAAGATTACAGCGACATACTATTGGCATGCCACGTCGATGGACTAGGCTTTTGCGCATGATTGTACAAGTGGTGACTTGTTATCACCAACACAATTAGACTAGGGTGCCCCCTAGCATTTTGAGTTTTTGGGTCATTTGACCAATTTTATCTTGGACATAGAACACTATGTGTAAACCATAAACAGTTATATATATATTTTTGATTTTTGGAGCTTCATTTTGGTTAAGTTATATGATCCTGATGCAAATATTGATGAAATGCTTTTCTTTTATAAATGTCGCAAATGTCTATCTAACACATAATTTCCTAATGAATATGTTAATGTGTTTAAGTTTATGGAAATATGTTGATATTGGATAGAATCAAACTGTCTTTCCAAAATCTTGACCCTTAGGAAAATGTGATAGATAGCTAGATTCCGTACAGAATAGATACCAGTGAGCTATAGAATGATGACCTGTGAGTCTAGCCTAACGACAAGTCGGCATATGCCATGTGCGATGGCATCGGAGAGGAGCTCTATCAACGCATTGTATTCCATGATGTTGTTCGTTGAACGGCCAATACATACCCCTCTGAAACTTACTAACTCACCGCTTGGATCACAGATGGCCCAAGCCGCAAAAGATAGGTTCCGCAAACTACGGCTTGCTTTGTTGGCATATCCAACAAATGACTCCAATGGGTTCGACATCTGCAACAAATGCAAAGTGGATTACCTAACCGAAATGATTGCTCTTAACGAAAACAAAAATGTAACAAAAGCATATGAAGAGGTTACTACACTGAGTCAAGCATAGTAACGCTTAAGTTACAACCCATTTCAAGGTTGCAATAGTGGAATCCCGTCATAATCCACTAACTCATAGGCTCCTTTTTCTAATACGCGATTAACAATATAGGGGCCCATCCACAAAGACTGGAACTTACTTGCTCCCAACTTATCAGACTCCTAGTCGTAAAGTAAAACCAGATCACTTTCTGAGAAGACATAGGGTTTGACATTCTTGTCAAACTGTGGCTTGACTCGTTCCTTATGTTCTTTGTTAGCCAAGGCGGCATCACAACAGGTTTCATCTAGTTGGATTAATTCCAAGAAATGGGCCTCTTCTTCTAAAGTTCCAGGGAGAAGGTCGACTGCGAGTTTGAGGGATGAGATTTCACACTAAACTGGTAAGATTGTTTCCAAGCCATACACTAGCTGAAAGGGTGTAAGCCTAGTTGCATTTCTCACCGATGTCCGGTATACCCACAAGGCTGAGTACAGGATTAGGTGCCAACAATGTTTATGGACTCAATCATCCTTTGCAGCATGCGCTTCAGGACTTTGTTGATTGCCTCAACTTGCCCATTAGCTTGCCGATAATACAGAGTGGAGCTGTCGTGGGAGAGTCCTAATTTGGTAGCCAACTCAACCATCATGTGAATGCGAAATTAAATCCATGATCTGTGACTATAGCTTGTGGAACACCGAATCTGGAGACTACATGATTGAAAAATAAAATAGCAGTCGTTTCGCCACTATTGTTTAATGTAGGCATCGCCTCGACCCATTTCGTAAAATAGTCAACTGCGACTATGATATACCCATGCCCCCCGGCCAAGGTGGGGTTACATGTCATGAAATCTATGCCACATTTGGCGAATGGCCCAACAACGACTACTGGTTGTAGAGGTGCGGGTGGTATTATGGTTTTGCAATCAAAGATTTGACAAGCATGGCGGCTTTTGACTGCGATTATGCAATCCTTGAACTTTGTTCGCCAGAAGTACCCTGCTCGTAAAATATTTTGCACTGTAGCATAACCAGATTGATGCCCCCCACACGCGCCTGAATGACAATCATTCAGGACTTTTTGAACCTCCTCATGGGTGAGGCACCTCTGCAGAACTATATCGATACCACGGTGGTAAAGTGTGTCACTGACTATCATGTAGTCTTTTGCTTGGTGTCAAGTACGTCTTTGCTCTGAACGGGAGGTATTAGGCCTATATGTTTGGGTCTAGAGATAGATGATTATATGTCCATACCACGGATCGCTTGAAGATATCAGAAATAAAGATTCATCCACGATTGTTGCATTGGATGTTGAATCGTTGGATGACAATGGGAGATCGCATAGTAACTCTGCGAAAACCAGAGCTTTCTTTGATTTTGATTTTACGAATTCCATATCAAACTCTTGCAAAATTGCTATCCATTTGGAATATTTCCCCCCAGTAACTATCGTGACAAGATATAAGTCATGGGGTTGCAATCTGACAAAATGGTAGTTTTTCGAAAGAGAATATAGTGTCGAAATCTCTGTATTGCTTGAACAACTACAAGGGCTAGCTTTTCAACATAGGAGTATTTGGTTTCCATATCATTTAAGTTTTGACTTAAATAATAGATAGGATGTTCAATTCCATTGTCCTCTTGAACTAAAACCATTGCTATGGTCATATCTGCTGCAGCCAGATACAGGTTAAAGTCCTTTTGATAATCAGGAGCATACATTAATGATGCCTTTATTAGGGATTCCTTTAGAGCATCAAAGGAATCTTGCGCGACCTGATCCCAGAAGAAGGGTACTTCTTTTTTCAACAGACACGTATAACCTTTAGCAAGTTCGGCATAATTTGGAATGAACCTCCTCAGAAAGTTTGCTTTCCCTTGGAGTTTCTAAATCTGAAGCAAGTCTGAAGGTGGAGGCAAATCAATGATTGCCTGAACCTTACACGGGTTGAGACGAATCCCTTCCTTTGAGACTACAAAGCCAAGTAAATGACCAGAACTGACACAAAACACACATTTGGGTGGATTGAGTCGTATCTAGTAGTGTCGGCAACATAGAAATATCGCTCTCAAATGCCGCAGATGATCGGTCCGCTTTCGCAAATGAGCCGGAAGATCATCGAGATATGGTTGAACGATGTTTTTGATGTCATGGAAGGCATAATTCATTGCCCTCTGAAAGGTTTCTCTTGCATTCTTTAAACAAAAAGGTAGCTTGCGGTAAGCGAATGCGCCCCACAGAAAAATAAATGCAGTCTTTGATTGGTCTTGTGGGTGGATATTTATTTGAATATACCGAGAAAATCTATCCATAAATGAAAAGATTTCACATCCGGCGCATTCATCAATTATCTGGTCAACGAAGGGTGTAGGGTATTTGGCTTTTGGACAAGCTTTATTTACAACCCTATAATCGATGCACACTCTAATCGTTCCTTGATTTTTTATTATAGGAACAATATTAGATACCCAATCAGTTAGAGGAACCGGGTAAATGAAACTAGCATGGAGAAGTTTTTCAACTTCTGCCTTGATGGCAGCGGCTTTCTTGGGATGCACCTGCCGAAGTTGTTGTCATACTACTTTGACATATGTATACATCTTAATTTCGTGTTCAACCATACTCGATTCAATGCTTGGCATTTCTTCATATGACCATGTAAAGTCATCTTTGAACTCACGAAAGAGAGCGAAATATATTTCCAGTTCTAAAGGAGAACAAGATTTTCTGACATGAATATTCTCTACAACATTTGGTTTGGTCGAGATATTGATGGCGATAGTCTCTTCAATATTTGACAAGTTTTGCTCAGAATCCACCATATTTACAGTATTCGATAGGAAATCAAATACTGAAGGATGATTAAGGTCATTGGAACAATCTTCTTTATAATCTGGAAGATGGGAACAATGGTGGTAATCTTCCCATGGTGCTCCATCAATCATCATTGACTGAACAATTCCTTCGTCTATAGAATGTACATGCGAACAAGGATTTGAAGGGGTACCATATTCCTTAGACCTATCTATCCAAACTCTTGATGAGCATTGATTTGGGTTTGCCTCCCATGCCGAAAACATTGATTGCTACAATATTTCTATTGGGCTTGGAGGCAAAACCTCGCGATGATCCATGGTAACATCGTGATCAGATATCTTCTGAATGGAAGATACCATATTGCAGGTTCCCACCATTGCCACTTCCGCTAGATCGTTTGGAGGCGGTAGCGCAAAAGTACCCATCAATGTTAGGTCTTTTAGTAGGCCTACTCCGATATTTTGAAGTGAATGAGAGCTCCTGTGGATCATCGGAATGCTTCCTGTAACTTGTGAACTGTTGGGGAGAAACGTTTGTTGGTCGACGATTGTAATTCCTCCTTGGAAAGGAAATGCAATCTTTCTGAAGTATGTTGACACAGCAGCAGCAATAGCATATATCCAGGGCCTTCCTAGTAGGATGTTGTAATCAAGGTTTCTGTCGATAACTTCAACATCAATTTCTACTGTCTTGCCCCCCAGTTCGACTTGCAAGTTACTTAAAATCTTGTATGGAGTGTATGCTCGTCCATCAAATGATTTCAATGTCGTTGACGATCGTGACAAAGGTGGTGAGCCCAAAGTTTTCCAGAAACTCATCGACATAATACATGTAGATGATCCCTCATTAATAATCGTTCGATGAATAGTTTTGTTGAGGGCTTTCACTTGAATAAGGAAAGCAAGTTGAGCTGGTAACTGAGGGTCATATCCTTTATGATTAAAGGCCACAAAATTGGAATCTGCTGGTTCAATCCCACCTATTGCTGATAATAGAGCCTGCTTTTGGGAAGGGCAATTTTGTAGTACCTCAAGTGTTGACATAGCAGATGGTGATTGGGCTAGGTCCTCTACTATATTATAATTTTGTGCTACTTTGGCATGAGGATTAAATGTCTATTTGTGTACTGCTCCCTTTGGCGGCTTTATCGTCAGCTCAGGAATGATGGGTGGCACAACTTCGGTTGAATTTTTTGTCGAACTACTAGGTTGATTAGTTGCCTTGTTGTTCAACAGCTGTGGATTCCCATAATATTTATTCCTTGTTGATATCAAAGCATCATTTTGCTGTTTCGAAATGGACAACATGAGCACTTGGGATGGGGAAGCATTGTCACTAGCAACTAGATTGGTTCCTAGATTTGGAAACAGATCATTCAATACCACTGAGGTTTTTGAATTCTTTAAGAGTTTCCTAAGCTCAACTCTATGTGGATAGTCTTTCGTCCAATGATCCTCATCGCATATAAAGCATGGATGATTTGGTATCCTTTCTCCAGAAGGGTTTGCAGAGGATTTTTTAGGAGACGAATCCTCCTGTTTCTTCTTTTTCCCTTTCTTTTTCTTCTTTCCCCCTGGTTGCTTCGGTTCTTTGCCTTTGTCAGTCGACACGCTGTTTACCTCCAAGGCAAGAAGTTCTTCATTTGCATTTTGACTAGAAACCGTACGAGATTTCTTCGGTGTAGCCTTTACGGTTTTCGTGCTAGGCATACATGTCACACCATCGCCGGCATGAGAGTTTTTGTTTGATTTAGGAGGAGGAGGAATGGAAAATTCTGGTCTAGGAGCATCAGGTATTTTGTCATAGAGCGTGCCAGGCTGAGTATAGATCAAGTCTAGATATTGCGCACGAGCAATGACTTGCTCTTTAGTGACGACCCCTCCCTTTGCCACATCTTCTGTGATAGAAGGTAACAATGACTTAATAAACCATTCAGCTAATAGTTGATCAGGAACATATGTTTTTACCATTCTACGACGACGCTGCCACTCATGGATATGATCAGATATGTGAGTGGCTATCGTCTGTTTGAAATTGGTAAGAAGCTCTGTTCCTGTTTCGTACCTTATTGGTAACTGAAAATGGGTTAAAATGGTTGTGGCAAGGCTGCTAAAGTTATCAAATGAAGCTTTAGGCAATTCAATGTACCATTTTGCTGCCGGACCAGTTAACATTCGCTGAAAAAGACGAAGCCTAATCGAATCATCATTGAGAGTGTTGGATGATCACCACAGATGAAAGGTCATCACATGATTCAATGGGTCTTCACCCAGATTTCCATTAAATTTAGGAATATCTGACGGACGTTTATGAGGAATCTCTGGCCACCAAGGGGCATAAGCAATTTGATCGTTCATTAGCCGATTTAGATCCGGTAACTCTAAAGTCACTATGAAGGGCAACTGTTGATTTAGGTTAGGCAAAGCATACCCAGGATAGGATGGTATCGCCTGAGCAGTGGGTCTTTGCATACCAACATAATTCATTTGATTTTGATAACTTTGGTAAAGTTGATGAGCATAACCATTTTGATATGATTTTTTTTGACCGTTTTGAATATATGGCTGCCCTTTACTCGCAAAGACTTGTTGCTTAGATCCTTGGTAATCTTGTTGGAATTGCGGTTGTTGATATTGCACCACCCATGGTCGTGAGACCATTTGCTGTTGTCCAATACTGGCTATTTGACCAAGATGAGGGGTAATAGTACCCATTTGAACCTGGGTCGCTCCAGTTAGGGAGCCACTAATCGGTGATTGCGGTTGTGTCATGGAGATAGGAGGTTGTTGTATTACGACCTGAGAGACTTGAGGTTGGCATACAACAGGCAATGCTTGTACTTGCGACACTATCACAATGGCCGGTGTAGTGGGGATATTCGACACATGTAGGTTTTGTTGCATTGAGTATATGACTCTTGCTTGTTGAGGTAGTATTAGCACCCAACCGCTGGATGTAATTCTAGCATGACCCGAATTTTGTTGCGAACTCCCATATGGTTGTTCTCCCAAAGAAAACAATGAAAGGGCATACTGCCCACCATATGGTGGCAATCCAATACTCAAAGGAATGATTGGCCTTTGGGGACCGGACTGCCCAAATTGATACTATTGCGAAGGATCAATTTGTTGAGACTCAACATAAGATATTTCAGATATTATTCCAGACGAACAAACGAGAACAGACCATACTATTGAAACAGTTCCTGGATGGACTCAATCTAGTGATTGAGAGCTAGTTGGGACAAATGATACACCAGCGAACATTGTTGGAGTAGCAGCACGAGATTCTGTTGTTGCTACGTCAGATGACACAGTCCTAGATGTCGGCAGTTGTTCAGACATATCTAGTCTATCCAAAAGTTTTCCTTGCGATTCTATAGGAACTTGAGATGAAGGGAGACTAACTTCTGATGAAGAAGGATATAGGGTGATCCCGGCTCCAAAATGCAATGGAGTAATGGATGGAGGATCGTCCACAATCTCTTCTATAGCAATCAATCTAGGTGGGAGAGGTAGACCATCAGGTCCGTAAACTATTTTTGGTGCCGAAGAAGGTATAAACTATGCAGCGACAGTTGTTGGAGGGGTAACACCTTCTGAATCAGCTGTAGATGGAGCCGATGTAGGAATAGAAGCATTTACCATTACACTAGGATCAGTCCTAATGTCCTCTTGTGGTTGCGGAACTTCTTCTTTAAAGGCAGGGGTACCGGAGATGGTTGGAGTAACTGGAGTCCCTAAGGATGTTGGAACAGAAGTTCCAAGCAAAGCAGGGGACTTTGATCTGGTTAAAAGAGTTCACTTTGTTCTAAATAGTTTCGTTTCCAGAGTCAAAGACGGTTGACTCGTTAATCTCCGTGAACGATGGGGTTTCAACTGACTTTCTTCCACGATTGCGGATTACCTGATCAACTCAAAATAAAGGGGAAAAAGTGATTCTGAATTTAATGAATTTTAGACACTTTGACACAACTTGCTTTTTCAATTTTTAAGAGTCAAGAAAAAGCTAAAGATGACTCTAGTTGCCTTCGATTTTTAATGAGCCTGAAGTGGAAAGTGCTCATATGTACCTTTTCCTTTAAGGAGTCTGGAAAGGAATGAAAGAGACTACTCTGGAAATCTAGACAGAGGAATTACCAAACCAATAGCAAAACTGCAGAATACTTTTTACGGTACGGCAGTCAATCTTCCTGAAAGCTGTGTTCAGTGCATTGCAATCTATAGGGTGGCAAACACGGCTTCCTAAGGACAAAGGATATAGCCTATTGTGGTCTCCCAATATATACTCGATGGTACGTGGTAGCACAAGTTCATATTGGCACTTGTGTTCTCAAAGAGGAGGAATCACCCAACCTACAATGAAAGTGATAGTTACCAGGCTTTACGACGCCAGAATACATCTCTAGCCTAGACTTCTAAATGTTGTGTGTTAGGTTCCAAAGTTTTTTTATGTTCATTGAATTTATTTTACAGTTGATCTTTCTTAAGAAGTTTGCCTTTCAGGTTCACCGCATGATGTAGTTATACAATTCCTAAAATGCAATCTAAGATGATAAACAATCATTTAATCTTCTTTTTGCAATGCAAATCCTAGCTACTAAAGAAAGAGAAGTGGGATTCTTTTAGCATAGAGCAGAGAGCACACACTAGATGCACTGTCCTAAATCAAAATCAATAAGCAGTCTAAATGGAAAGGCACATGCATGTATTTGTTTTCACTTTCTTAATGTGTGAATGAGAAAAATAATGCTAAGTACAAATCTGAATCGTTTCAAGCGACAGTACTAATGATTTTCTCTTCAAAAGATGAAAGGAAGATAATGACGACACTTTGTGATTTTGAATTGAAAATTTCTTTCGACACTTGAAAAACTATTAATTCAAATCAAATACAAGAGTAACAGTGTAATCGACCATCAAGAATAGTAGGATTATTTTCTTTGACTGAAAACGACACTTGCGACACTTCCAAATCAAAATATGACAGTTTGATTACGCTACTTCTTTGTAAAGGAGAACCGTAAATGGCGAACAATACATAAAATAATTTACAATTATTTGTACTATGGAGGCCGAATCATGCAAAAGAAGGGAGTTTCCACAATGGTATATTGATCACAAACAACAAAACTCCTGAATAAAGTTGAAGAGAGTGAACAAAAAACCAAAATCTAGAAGCAGAAAAAGTCTTATCTGATCATCGCACCTGTAACACAGGGAAAGAGTGATGCATCCCACCTACTGAACACAGGAGGTGCAATGCATCTAGATTCCCAAGAGGAGAAGGTGCGATGGTCTAGGGACGGGACTTCAACTTGGTTCTTAGTCACAGTTTGTAGCTTAGTTAAGGGATTTAGGCCGAGCTAATGATAGTTAATAAATGCAAATCACAGGGGCTAATCTAATGAGGCTACTTGAGCCACCACCAGGGCAATTAGGATGTTTTCAAATCAATTGTTTAGTTTATAAACGAAACCCAGAAATAGACAGATGTAGCATTGATCTACTTTGCACTTACATAGAAAATTCAGGAAGGCTAGCTGGCTTGACTTCAGGCTCCGTCTGTAGTTTATAAAGCAAACAAATATAGATAAGCAAACAAGCTATTCACTCCCCAATGGAGTCGCCATTTTTGTTATCGGGAAATCTAGTGTCTATGCAGAGCTGCTAGTCCCACTAAGATGGGTAGCTATCTTAGAAACAAATAGATTAAAGTTACTTTTGTTTTCCTTTATGAGAAGTAGATAGGAGAGGAGCAAATAATACCAACCTCAATCTTTCGCTTGGTTCCTTGCTTGTTCCTTCACCCCTTTGATGGATCCTTTCCGCTCCTCCCTTGATTACTCTGCTTCAAAGAGTACCTGTAAATTCAAAGCAGCATAATAGCTTCAAAGTACAAAGGTCTACAAACATAAACAATATAGGACCAGATATATATTGACCACATAAATGCATATATTATCATACATACAAGAATGTGGAGGAAAACTTGAATAGCTTTATTGATATAAAGATTAGAAGAGAGGATTACAACCCATTGATCTGACCCAGTGTCATCCTCCCAGCATGAAAGCCCTTCTTCACCTCATGAAAAGCTTAGATCACCCAACACTATGATGTTTCACCAGGAAACCAACAGCACTTCCTTACAAGATGCAAAAGTCCAGCCTCTGGATCTCTGGGATGAGGGATCCATATATAGATGATTGCAAGGGGGCGAGTCAGCTTCTGGGATTTTGATTAGTTTCCTCTCTCTGATAGTTCTTGATTCCACTTGGAGATTGATAATCTCTTACTCATCCCTAGGTGAATTCTGGGAGGCAAGTGTCACAGGAGAAGTTTCTAGAAGATTCCATGATCATCCACCTTGCAAATTATCTCTGCCATTTGTCTACTCTCGCCCATCGCACCGTACATAAGGGCTTTCCAGTATGCATCACACTTTTTGCACTGAGCAGGTGAGATGCATCGCACCCTTAGCACTGAGCAATCTGTATGGTCTAGTTTTGACCAGTTCTTAGCAGTTTTCTATGGAGAACTTCTGGGAGATGATGTTATCAGTTGACCTTGTTCCTTTAGGGCATGAAACAACACTTTTAGGGACTCAAAAGCCCTTGGTTTATGGACATATGTGATTGGGGTTGTAGTGCCCAAATATGTCTATAACACTTCTAGGAAGAAAGGAGCACTATTTTCCATAGGGGTAGATACCATAATTTGATTTATAGACTGGGAAGTAATGGTAAAGAGAATGTCACCGGATGGGGCCATGATAGCTCTTTCGGTAGGGACATAACAGGACTGACATTTTTTGGTGAATTTAAGGGCTTGGAAGGTCAAAGGGGAGATATAATTGGGAAGGTTTGACTCCTAGAGTCCAATTTCATCAGTTTGATCTGCACGGTTGTCTTCTAGCCAACAATATAGCTCTAAAAACTCATAGTCACACTGGGTTTCATTAATCTGATAATCCCTATCGGCTAAAGGGATCTAAATCTACAGAGGGGGGAATTAAAGGATTAATAGGTTTATCTTGAGTTGTACTCTTCGGAGGCATGACTGTATTAGTGAAAGATAACAAAAAATGATAGAAGAGCTTATCGGGAAACATTTGGGGTAACGAATTGTCAAGGGAAGGAGACAGAAGACTATCAATTTTGATCTAGTTCTAGTCGTGGAAATGCTCTGAGAACGGTCAATGTACAAAAGCTATCAATTACAGGGAGTAAGCTAGTAAAAATGAGGAAAGCAAAAGGATGAATAGTAAAAGGAGGAAAATGATGGTTCCTAAAAGCTTTTAAAAGGAAGAGCATGGTGAAATCCGTTGGAGGTGGCACAGGACCATTAAGTTTGAATGGTTAACCAGGAAGTGCGAATTTAATGTAGAAAGATTATTTTTTGTTGAGAGAACATTCAATTGGTTAAGATCTAGGTGATGTGGCAGGAGGTGAGAGGAGGATGTGTTGTGGTGGGGGACTCGGTAAAGTAGGCAAGGGGAAGGTTGTTTTGAAGGGGGTAGTAGGTGGTAAGTGGTATTGCAAGTGGAGGTGGAGAAATTAGGAGAGGTTGCCATGTTAGGATGGGGTCTGGTGGGAGAAACAACCTTTTCGGACCCCCCCACCCCCGAAAGTAAAGGCAGGATGGAGAGGGGGGGCTCAAGAACGATATAGATTGTGGATTATAATGGGGAGAGGATCCTGACACTTTGACAGCCATGTCGATTAACCATATACGACAACAGAGATTTGTCCATATGCGCCTTTATGATTTTCCTTCAAACTTAGGATAAAGATGGAGTATGAAATATATGTGAAAACACCTTTTCCTCTGGCGCATGTTTTTTCCCTTTTTACAATGTCATAAAAATTTAGGATAAAAATGGCATAGGCCTATATTTACAAAACCATCTAATTTACCTACCCTTAACTAAGCTAACATTTTTAATTCTTCTAAGGTGTGTAGATAGACTAGAAAACCCACATGATTTTCTTTTATAAAAAATGAAAAACTATCTCACCTATCCCTTATTTCTCTTATTGATTCAGATTAAATAGTTGAATCAATGTCATTTTCTACCTAACTACTGATCTACCAAGATTATACTGTTTGGCAAATCTTTATTCTCTAACCTTATTTACAGAAATTTAAACATGTTTAACCATGATTACATTGTATGATTAAACAACTGACTAGTCATTGTGGCATTTTGAACAAGTTGCACACAACCTTTATTTAACAATGATGAATAAGACTAACTATCAGTAGTGGCATTTGGACTTGTAACACTTTCAGTGTTATTTCTTTTGTTTTCTTTTGACAGGGTTCTATTTTTCATTCTTTTTTTGATATTTTTGTTTTTCCTCTTTTTTATTTATACCCTCTTTTCATTTTTTTTTCTATTTTTTTTTTATTTGGAAACCATTGGCAGATTGACAATTATTTACAGTATAAGATTCTTGAGATACAATACTCAAATACCTTGATATCCTATAAATTATACGACCCTAACACCCACTATAATGTTTTCTCGACATTCAACTTGGAATATGTGTCCTATGACATTGGTCTTATTTTTCCTTTATTATCCTTTATTACATGAAACTTTAACCTAGGGTAGTTACATTTTTCACTTTCAATCCACAACTCAGATTTGAAGTAGAAATGAGATATAGATCCTAAATTCCTAGTAATGCCAAATATTAGCAGGTTTCCAAAGATGACCAACATATTAAAAGATTTCTGGAAATGATTGATGATTTTTCTACTACTCATGTTGATCAATAGTATGAAGAAGAACACAGCATAGATATTGCACATTATAAGCTTGAATGGGTCAATATAATTGTAAATCATAAGAATATGCAATTAAAGGATGGTTTTTTTTTCTAAGGGATTTTACCCTAAGAAATATTATTTGATCATAATGATGTATTTGTCAATTCAATTGTTAATTCACATACAAAATAAGTTGAAGAATACAATATTGAAACAGAAAAAGAACAATAAATCATCAAATTATCCAAATCATTACCTATTGATATGAAAGGGAGGTATGCAAATCTATTAAAGTAATATGAGTATATATTTGCATGGAAATATGAGTTAAACACCTATAACACTACTATTATTTAACACATAAGAACCTTAAATCTAGGGTCAAAACCATATAGATAGAAGTTGAGAACAAGTAATCATCTTCTCCTACCCATGATTGAAAGAGAGTTAAAGAAGCTATTATATGCCAAGCTTGTAGTTCCTCTAAGATATTCAAAATGGGTAGCTAATTTAGTATTAGTCTAGAAAAAGAATGGGGAGGCAGCTAATTTGGTACTAATTTATAAAAAGAATGGGGAAATTAAACTCTTTTGATTTCATAAACGTGAATATATTTTATTTCAAAGATAACTATCATTTACCAAATATGAACCACATTTTACATAAGGCACTTGGACAAGCTAGAATTTCTATGATTGATGGCTTTTTCATGATATAACCGCATCCAGATAATCAAACAAACATTTCTTTCACCACACCTTTTGATCTAATGAATGTAGTTTTAACATTCTAGAGAGAGCTGGATATCAATTTCATAGGAAAGAAAGATAAATTTATTGTAATATATTTATATGGTTCAACAATTGTTTTAAATTCAAATACATAATTTTTAAGATACATGCAACAAAATTTTCAAAAATGCAAAAGGTTTGATCATTCATTCAATCTTAAGAAGTCTCACTTTGCTATGTAGGAAGGGAATATGCTAGGACATATTCTTTCCAAAGGAGTAAAAGTTTATCCAAATAGAGTTGAAGTGATTAAAGTTGTTGTTCTACCATGAAATAAAAAAGAGGCACAATCATTATTAGGTAAAATGAATTTCATGAGAAGGTTCATTTATAATTACCTTGAAATAATAAAAGATATAACAAATATATTGAAAAAAGATCACAATGTGTAATGGTCTCCTAAAGCAAGAACTACATTTAACAAGAATCTTAGAGATTTAAAATTGAAATATGATATTTTGAAAAAACATGCCTATGCAATGGCAAAGGCTTTAAAATATTTTAGGAAGTATGTATTACATTAAAAAATAATTTCATATATACCTAACAATATTATAAAAATTTATATTATGCCAATAAAAGAATGACAATAAAAAGGGAAAAGTGATAACATAATAGAGAAGTTTGATCTAAAAGTTAAGCCAAATAAGTTGATTAAAGGTCAAGGATAGTCCAAATTGCTTGCATAATCATATTGTAAAGTATTGCGAATCAATGTTGTGTCATAGACGTTAGAAATACCTTCATAGAAAACTATCAAGAAGAATACACAATGACATTCTCTAGCATACTTTAATAAATGAATCTACAAGAACCCTAAGGGTAGATGAATTTATTTCTTCTTCCATGTATTATAAATATATTGTTTTTTATTTGTATAACTTGGCATATCTAGTTAATCTAGATAAGGGAAAGGTGGGATCTTTAAGGCTTCAAGCAATCAAGTATTGTATTATTAATGAAAAGTTATATTGCAAAGATCCTAGATGGCATCAAACGTAACTTTTATGTCTGTTTGAAGAAGAAACAAAGGGGATAATTGGTAAATTTGATAATGGAATTTGTGGAGGACGCCATGCATGGAGAGCAACAACACAAAATTTTATTGGCCAAATTTATTTTAGAAGTATTATAGTAAGGTCATGTATTGGGTGTTAGTTATTTTTTGGCAAATAGAAACTTCCTCTCTTCCATTTCATATTAGAGCTCCTTTTATATAGTGGGGTATTGATTTTGTAGAGGTAATTCACCCACCTTCTAATGGACCACACATATGGATACTTATGGAAACATGTTATTTTACAAAGTAGGTAAAGGTCATTCTTACTATAGCTTGCATCAAATTTTGTTGTTATTAAGTTGCTTGAAGAATATATTTTATTAAAGTTTGGATTTCTGTGGATAATTCCCAAGCCTTTTAATTTATGGCTCTCATTAATTTTGGTAAAAAATATAATATTATTCTAGGCATTGTAGATTCTTGTAAAAAAAGCATAATGATAGTGATTGCGAAAATATTGATTGACAACAAGAAGGCTCGGGATTCACATATTAATTGACATACTAAATATTCCCTTTGAGCTAATAAAATCTCTACTAACATATCTAGAGTTAAATCTCCTTTTTAGCTTGTATATGGTGTTGATACTATTTTTCCTATCCGATTTTCCCTATTATGAAACTTTTATAAGATTCACATGAAACTATCACAATATTTCCTCAAGAATTTATCCCAACATATGGATAATGGAGTACCACTACTTGCTTCCTAGACAACAATTCAAAACTCTCAAGTAAAAATAGTGTTGATGGTGCTGGACCCACCAACATGTCAAGCGATCTCCCCGATAAGAAATCCCAATTAGACTTCAGACCGTTTGGTGTAGGAGTCCCAACAAATGGTCGTACGGTATCGCCTTGACCGCGGTTTTGCACAGAGGCAAGTAAGATGTCCCTGTTGGTAGCAAGGGTGTGACAGCTGTAGCAAGTCAAGGAAGGTGCATGAGAGGTTCTAACACATTGAGGGTGAGGTTAGTGTGCCCCTTAGAAAGCTGTAATAGTACGCGCCTTGGAAGGGAACACACAAGCGAAGATGCATCACTAGATGGTAAGAAATTTAGCAAGCAATCCAAAGTGATGGTTAAACCAACAACACATTTCAGAAAGATTCATACATGCTTAAACAGAATAGTCCATATATGCATGCGTAAGCAAACAAATACATATATCATTTAGAGTAAACAAGATAGTTGGAATACAATACAACATATGCATGAAACATGTTAGCTATGTTATAGTAAGAAGTGTAAGTTCTAGTCATACAATACATCCATGTCCAACCACTAGTTCTGATAGCGGAATGTTACAGCCACAACCGCTTGCTCCTCCAAAGAAATATACTAGTTCTATGCAGTGGAGAAGCCAAGGCACATTACAATACTGTCCAAGCTTTCTCTAAGAGACTCTTATCAAAGCTTTGCTGACCAAAAGCCTCTACAATGAGTTATGAGGAACTATTTGTAGCAAAGGGTGGGGTGGCCCTTGACATTCCCCTTTGTGACAGTTCACCTCCCTCATGACTCTTGATCTACTCTATCACTGTTACATACATTCTGCAAATGTACCCATGTGAGACAAAATGGCTTGAGAAAACCATGCAAGACATCACTAACACTCGGACCGTTGTGGTGAGACCAACTCTTTGATATCGCTGTGATGATCTATAGTGGGGAACTAATGCTAATCTTGGTTGGCCGTGATGGTGCCCATGTGCTCAATGATGACATCTTGCTGAAACGAACTCTTGCCTCTGTTGCATCCAGGTACACTAATATGGCTCTTCCATCCAACTCGTCTGATAGCATGCACATGGTTATCCTGGGTGCGACCGGACTGACAACATGTTGATGCATAGTGTTGGCGCTGATCTCCAAGTATGTGTTAGTGGTTGTGCACATCAACTTGTCAAAATACATGTTCAGCTCCAATTGGACTTGCTTCTTGTCTTTGCCTTGGTGAGTGTGCCAAATGGGTGGGATCACATGTGTGTGCACAATGACATGCATGCTTTTGAATTACCGTACATGCGATCAACAACACTTCTCACCTTGTCTACTCTGTGCTAGCTACTGGTATGGATCTATAACTTATGTGGGTGTAGTTTCACCCATCTGTGCATGTTGCCCCCTAATGTACTTGTTCCTGCTGCAACTCAATCTCTCGTTTATGCAGCTCCTGTTCTTCCTTCAGTTGCTACTTTAGCACATGCACTCCTTCTCTATTTCTTCTCTCTCTTCACGCTATTCTCTTGTCGTGTCATTGCCCCATAGCCTCAGCCTCAAAGTTTCTTTCATCACAAGTGGATCTGCTTCAGCATGCAACTTTGTTCTGTATCTGTGTTGTCAATAACCTTCCTCTTGCATTCGTTGCATGCGGGTGTGCTACCTTCTGCCGCTGCTGATGGTGCTGCTCATTGTGATGCTGCTACCATATTATCTTGATGTCCTTGTCTACGAATAACTTGGTGTCTTCATAGGTAGGCAAGCTCATAGGCGCTTGCTTAGCTGCAACCCCGTTGTGCTCTCAATGGTGTCCTTGACTCTGCTCTCTTGGAAGTCATTGTACATGTGTTCCTGAGAGAAATATGAATGCCTGTGATGCCTGGAGACATAGCAACACTCATGGTAACTCATGGTAAGCAATCTGCCAGTTGAAAACCAAAAAAAACTTGAGGACTGGCTTGCAACATACCTGTGCTATTGAACGTGAAGGACGTACGATTTTCACTAGGAGGTCGGGAGACTGGCTGCTAAAACTACACAAGGCACAGTCTGCCTGTCGGGAGGCTAACTAACTATTGGAACTACGGAATGCACAGTCCAGCCTGGCCTGTAGAGGACTGAAACTGCGCAATGCACAATTATAGTTAGCAGTGACATGTAACGAGTAAACAACATTTCGCAGTTTTTGGGGCCAATAGGACACTGCCTCCAAGAGTTGCACAATGCAAGCCTAGAGGTTAGTGTTGGGCCATACTTGCACAATTTTTGGAGGGAAGGCAGATCCTTCACTTCCAGAAATGTGCAGTGCTAGCTAGGCAAGGCAACCCAGTCTAGCCAACGGGCGATTGAAAACATGAGAAGTCTGAATGCATGATGATATGAGTGAAAACAAGTGTGAATGACCATACATGCAAACAAAAAGTGTAAAATTTAGAAAACAGGAAAGCATGCATGTGTGTGAATCGAGTCGTTGCAACAATGACCATCTGTGCAAAAATAGTGTCATGCATGCGACAACAATGAGATGCAAACAAAAACTGAAACGGATTTCTACAAGCTAACATACATTAAAACAACAACAAGTGTTCTCTGAAATCAAGTAGACAACACTCACATAAAGCGAAACAGAAAAAGCGACAGAAACGCAACGCAAGACATGCAAAGCAGGCTTACCCTAAAGCAACTGAGTTGAATGTGCTGACGACTCCTAGATGCAATGTCGGATGTTAGAGATGCAAGGTTGACGTGAGGAATGAACTATGCTGCATCTATTTGATGCGTTTTGATAAAATCGAGGTTGTGACGCGCATGCCACAGATCTATGAAAAGTGACACTTGGCGAGAGGTTTCTGAAATGATCCTTGCATCTAACCTCCAACTGCTAAAAATAGATCCTTGAATCAAGGGATACCTTTGCATTCTACCTTGGGAGAAGAAGTCCATGTATGCAAATCAGTTTTCTCGGTTCTGAAGGGAACAGATCAACCTCAAGGCACATGCATCGGTCTACGAGTCTAGGATGAAAATCTATGCAGTTTCTAGGCTGAGTAGAGATGGTTGTCCCAGAGGGATTGTGCAATTTCTTGGAGGAACAGGTGACTGTCTCCCAGGATTGCACAATATCTGGGCTGAGGAGTTTTCCTGGGTCAGACTGCGCGATTTTCTCAAGGAAGCATGTATGACATAATTGTGCAAGTTCTGAGCCCAACAAGCTACCTAGTTGGATTTGAACAATTTCTGCTAGCTATTGGGCTAGCTGTCCAAGAGGGATTACACAATATCTGGGAGCAGCAGGTGTCTGCTTCCCAGAATTGTGCAATTTCTAGGCTGAGCAGTTGTCCTAGGATGAATTGCATGATTCTGGTGTCCAACTAGGTTTTCACAATTTCTGGAGGGAAGGTTGGTTCCCCTCTAGAATTGTGCAATTCCCAGAGGGAGCTACTCAACCAATAACTGACACTAAGTCTGGAAAGATCCCTGTGAAGGGGGTGGAACAAGTTTGCATGAACAAGTTGACAAGACTCTATGAAACAACTGAGGTTGATGTGCTTGATAGTGCAAGACATGCTGCTGAGGATAGTCAGTAGGGAGGCTCTGAAACGAAGCGAAGGAAAAGTTTTGGAGGGTGGTTGTAGCCGCTACAACAAATATTCAATATGATAACTCACACAAACAATTATCCCAATGATGCATAGAATCTTATAAACCTCCAAAATAGAATTCTAATCAAAGTTGTAGGGAAAGCCATAAAATAAGCAATACTAAAAATATTCATCCCCTCCATCTTAAACAAAGAACTACATCAACTATAAAACTATAACCTCTCTCATAAAAAAATGTGCATACAACTGAGGGATCACTAACTGCATATAAGTTGTTGTAATCCACTCTAAGTGAATCACAAATCCATGTTTCCATGGTAGCCACTACCATGATCAATCAGTCATGAAGGAATATGATATTATTGAAAATTTTGCAATACTAAATTATCCACTGATCTACATTGTGTAATTTCAAATATCAAAATAGTTTATTGAAGAATTATTATATCATTGGTCTCCGAACATCACTATCGTAACAAATGGATATGATTTACATTTATTAATTTATATTTGAACTAATAATATCATATATATTTTAATAGTTCACATGGTGATCATTAATTTACTAAATTGAATCGCTAAAATGAAACCATTTATTGAAGGATTCATCTACGGAGGCGGAGGGATTGGCCAGACGACTAAAATTGGTTGGAATCTAGGAAACAAATTCAAAAAAGCTTGTAGAATCAACATTTGAATCACATTTTTTTATGGTGGAAATAGATTCAACACCATCAAAAACTTCTAAATCACCTAAAATTTTAACGTTTAACAACTATAACATGGATTTACAAAAATCCTTTTCAAATTCTCTCAAAATATGACTAGAATTTCCATTACTTTCTAGCAAAAAGAGGGCAGAAAAGCAGTCTCATTAGACTACAAGTTTATGGAACATATTTGAGCCAAATTGGGAGAGAGTTTAGTAGTTCATTACAACATAATTCCACATCAAAATATGTTTCCAAAACTGATTTTGACATTAAAGTTCAGTTAATTCAATTGAAAAATGACATTGTGAAACCCGTTTGGTTGGGAAAGCCATATTTCCTATGCTATAGGGTATTGAATTCCTTGACAGTGACTGTGACAACAATGAATAATTCAAAGATGTAAATACATGATCATACAGAAAGGGTCATCCATCTAGCCACCATGTGCTACAGAAGGAAGGGTCATCCATCCCGCCGTCATGTGCTACAGAAGGACCACTACAGGTAAGGACAATTTAAACGGCGCTGATTTAAACAATTATGGGCTATAGCTGGAATGTCGCGCTAAATGATAAATGTTTGGTATTGGGATTTTGACGTAGATTTTTTCATAACTCAATATATTTTTAAATAATAAAAATATGATGTTTTTATTTAAAATTATATTAATTTTGTTATCTAATTTTAATTAAAAAATAAAAACACGGTATGCTATAATTAGATTTGAAATAAAATTTAAAAATGTTATTTAATTAATTATTTAAGTTCGTAAGGGGTTAATTTTTTATGGAATCCTAATGCATAAAAAATAATTATGTTTTTTAAATAATCAGTGTTAATTTATTATTGTTATTGGAATATTATATCACTTAAAACATACTTAAATTAAATTATTGATGGTTGATAAGGGGATTTAATTTTTAGTTTTTTTAAATGTATGTGGATTCATTATTGTTATTGGAAAGTAATATCATTTAAAATAATTTTTTGATGATACAAAAATAGATAAACTTTCACTTTTCCCAAAAAATAATTAAAATTATTTGTAATGAAATTATATATTTTTTAATCATATCCAAACCTAATTTTATCCCAAATTAAAATTACTAGTTTTAAATAACAAATTCTATCTTATTTCTTTCCGTAATAGTTTATTTATATATAATAATTAAAATTAAAAATACTGTTTTTTAATTTTTATTAAACTAGAAAAAAAACTAAATACATTTATATATTATATAATTTTTAAATTCAATTTTCATTTGAATTATTTAAAAAAAATGAAATGTTATCTATTTTTTATATATTATTAATATATAATAGACAAATAGTCTTATTAAAGGTTTTTCTTTTTTTGTTAATTTTAACCAAAATTCAATAGAGATTTTAAAAAACTTGAATATAAGTTGTTTAATTTATAAAATTTTAGTGAGCCTATTCCAGTGAGCATGTATATATATATGGTTGTCTTGGATTAAGAGTAACTTGAAATAAGTTAATGGTCCAAGATGGAGAAACAACTAGTAAAAATGAATTCTTACCCTTAAGCATCACTAATAATTACACCGAGAGCCCATTGCACTGTAGGTGTTGTTTTGGATTAGGAGTAACTTGAAATAAGTTAATGGTCCAAGATGGAGAAACAACTAGTAAAAATGAAATCTCACCCTTAAGCATCACTAATAATTACACCGAGAGCCCATTGCACTCTAGGCATTGTTTTGGATTAAGAGTAACTTGAAATAAGCTAATGGTCCAAGATGGAGAAACAACTAGTAAAAATGAAATATTACCCT
Organism: Pinus taeda; assembly: GCA_000404065.3. Lineage (NCBI taxonomy): Eukaryota > Viridiplantae > Streptophyta > Pinopsida > Pinales > Pinaceae > Pinus > Pinus taeda. The sequence continues at coordinate 71,424 of APFE030244448.1, forward strand.
TAAGCATCACTAATAATTACACCGAGAGCCCATTTCACTCTAGGCTCTCTCCAACCCATTACCTTGTTTTGACTTGTTCTAGATCCATCTCAACATCTCTTTTCACTTTAAAAGAGGTTTGCATCTCAAGATATTTGATCAGTCTCATGGACAATTTAATTTCAACCTTTAAATAAGATGTATTCCACAAGAATACCATGAGACAATACCTTGGGTTCTCACACTATGGGTGAAGTTATTTTTATTTTAATGTTATTTTTTTTTTATCAATTTTTATTTTATTTTAATCCACTAAAAATGTTTTCATCTAGGGTCAATTTTATTCTAAAGGTTAAGCAGGGTTGGAGAGAGCCTCTCGACACAATAAAAAACTTAAATAAAATTAAAAAATTAATAATCATAATTATCAATAAGAATTAATAATTAAAGGAGCCTATATCTATCTTAACTCTGAAGAGAGATGAAATTTATGTGTGTTTGGTAGATCCAAAGCTAAAATAGATCTAGGTTGATTTATTTCAGATAACATGATTTCCTTTCAATAACTATGATGAATTATCTTATATTTCTGAATAACAACAACAATAATTATCCCTAATATTAATGGACAACTAAGGTGTAATAAGTATTCCCACTATTTTAAAATATAATTTCCTAAAACTTTACAAAAACTTATAAAATTTGTATTAAATTAAGTATTGAAAATGAATTTAACCACTAATTTCTATGAAGATTCTAAAAAACCAACCATAAACTATATACTTCTAATTTTTTTTTTAAGATAATAGCTATTAATTATCCATACTATTAATAAACAACTAAGTTATGATACTTATTTTCATTATTTTAAAAATATACTTTAAAATTTTAGGAAAACTTATAAAAAAATATATCAAATTACTTATTGAAGATGAATTGTGAATTTAGATAAAATTGTAGAGAGGAGAAAATATTGCACACACAAACTACTCTACATAGATTAATATCATCAAAATCACAATATTGATAATTCAAGCTCGGTTTTAGGATAGATTGACTATCCTAGGCCCGCAATCTATTTAGTTAAGAGAATATATCAACCACAAATTGATCTAGGAGTTATTTTAGTTGGACAAATTCTCTTAATTCCAACTCAATAATAATCTCCTAAATAATACAAACAAAAAATTCACTTAGAGATTACACTGACCAATACATATGATGAGGGACATCAAATATTAAGCATAAGATAAGTAGGAGATAATATCTTCAACACCCTTCGTTAACGAATATTTGTCTTGACCTTTGTTTGGTAAAGTTTTCATTAACATCTCTAATAATTTTGAAATCTTTGAGATTGAACTCCATCGAGCTTTCTTGTAATCTTTGTAAAGGTGTAGCTCCCAAGTTGAATTCATGAGTTCTTAGATTCCACCTTCTTGAACTCATGAATTATGGATTTCTCAAAGTCAATTATTAAACAACATTTCACATTCTATATCATAACCTCATTAGTAGATTGAAATCCACATGCAATCCTTTACAACTAATGAGGGATACTTCCCTAGATCCAAATCTTCTAAACTAACTAGACAATCATCCATACTGAGCTATACTTCCACTTGATTCCTTGAGAATACAGTTTCTTTAGACCTTTCTTCTCGCTTTGGTTTTTTGGAGGACTCCTTAATCAATATGGGTATTCAATTCACATCTTCCCTGCCATCAAGTATGGGATACTTTTAACTTTCATCACTCCATCCCTTTCCTAAGCTCCATGGATTGTTCCCTTCCTTAGAACTTGGGGCATTTTGTGTAGATTTTGGTCATTGGATTATGTTTGCCCTTGGTTTAGATGTTTCATTGTTTTCATTGAAGTGTTGTTCCCAACAAACGTTAGAGACGTGAGGGAAGTTCCTCACTGTGTAAACGATTATTCAATAGAATTGACAATGAGGAAGGCCATCATAACAATGATAATTGAGAAAAAAGAGACCTGAAGATCCCAATTCATGATGAGACCAATATAACTAAGGACCTCCTTTATTTGAAGTTGTTAAATACAATCTATTTCTTCATTAATTGGAATGAAATCTAACAATGCCCTCACCATCTTAGGAGGCATATGAATGAATTAAATTCCTCTCTCTAGACTATTTTTTGGGCCTTTCTTACTCATCTTGCAAAATCAAGTGAAGCTCTCTCCATTGGAATCACTTCTAAAATACTCTACTAGCCTTGGGGTATATATATCATATATTAGGTGGAAATTGACACTAACAATGGAGAGACCTTAGTCATTACATCAAAATGATGCAAGTTTTGAGTTACTTTCTATTTTGTTCGTTTCCCCTTATTTTGTTTTATAAGAAGCTAAACTTGCAAATTTCTAGGTAGAAGAACTACAATATTTTTAGTTTTCATTATTTTTAAAAAGTTATGATTTTGATTCTCTATACTTATAGTTCTATATGGAAATGGAATTTATTGACACTATATAACAACATCTCATTTATTTGTCCTATTAATACAAACACTCCTTTATAGATATATAAATAGAGAGATAGATAGATGGCCTCATGGTTTAGTTCATGTTGTTTGACTTGCCATGTCAAAGTTGTCATGCCCAACAAGGTCATGAGGTCAAATCCACAAGAGTGCCTCATGGTGAGTACATTTTGTATTATGATGACATTTGCCTTAGGCGCCATTCACATAATGCGATAAAGTGAATAAAGGATTTCTCTTAGTAAGTTTTTGAAGTTTAGAAATTGAGATTTTATCCATAGAAAATGAGGTTATCGTCAAGTGCTAACTTTACAAGCACAAGCTAATCAATGTGAATAATGAGAGAATTCTTAGCATTGCTTCAAGACAAACCAAAATGTCAATTAAAAATATTAGTTTTTTACTTAAACATTAAATTTAGATAAATGAAGAGCTCTGCTTTAAAATTATTATTATATCATTAAAAGTATTATCATGACAAAGTCTAAATTGAACAAAATGATATGAAGAAGAAAATGAGAATAAGAGATAGATAATACACTATAAGAAAATAAAAAGCAATAAGCTAAAATATCAAAATGATTTATCTATTCTATCAAATTGAAGAAAAATATTTTATAGTGCTATAAAAAGAACAAACTCTTGTGAGATTCATATTGAAATTGGATGGAAGACTAGATATACAAATGATTAATAGAGAAGAATGAATGAAAAGAACTTTAAGAAATATTTAGTATTAGCTCTAGTTCACTTAATACAATAGTTTTTGTTTCTTTTATTCGAGATGAAGTGGTTGAGTGATTATCTCAACCATCATCCAACAATAAAAATGACTAACAATTTGATATCATTACCTAACTTGATATTTTTGCATATTTAAGCCATAAATCTAAGAAAATATCTAAGGCTTACACCATTGAAATAAAACAAGCATTGAAATGACTAGAAATTCTTCAAACATTTTGTCTTTGAAAACCATGCTTGGACCAATAAGACTCCTTGAAGCTACTCGCTATTCCACCAAAGGGTATAGTCTTCTAGGTGTGACCCAAAATTTTCTAACATCACTAGAATTTGAAATGACTTGTAAAACTTGTGAATGTATGATCATGAACTTTGAAATTGTAGATACAATCCCCATGTACATGTTTCATAACTCCAATGAGATATTGTTTCTTTGTTCCATCAATAAAATTATAACTTTTAATATTATCAAATTTTAACAATGAAATATAACTTTTAATATTATCAAATTTTAACAATGAAATATAATGTATTGTAAAATTAGACAACTTCACATCTTTATATTATAAAGTCAAACAATTACACTCCCATTAGAAAAACACAATAATACTACTTTCTTTTAAAAAATAAGAAGTTTTTTAAATAGATTAAATTAAGATAATATAAGGTCTTTATAATACATAGTCAAATAATTGCTTTGTGATTTAAATAATATAATTGTTTTTTAATTTAAAAAGCACAACAATGAATATTTTTAATTAATCACATCTATGCACAAAACTATCTAAGCATCATGTTTGAAAATTATTATAAATATCTGCTCAACTATCTTGTCTTACAGATGCACATTGGAAATCATCACCTAGAATTTCAAATAGGGAAAGGCAAAATGTAGATGAGCTGAAGCAGTGTCATATCATACACTAAATCATGTATGATGGAGGATCCACATTATGGATAAGTCTATGATTGTATGAGGCTATACTTTAAGGAGTGTTCATTTCAGGATTTGAGTATGTAAATTGGAAAGCACATTTGATGAGTATCAAGAGAAGTGATCAAATTTGAAGGGCAGGTCTTAATTTCATTTAGAATGGCATACATTCAAGTTTCCCTTCCATAATGAAAAGGATAAAAAAAAAGGAAACTCAATTGACAACAGTAAATTATCTTCAATTTGTTTTTTAACACATGGTGAATTGGTAACTGTTTCGACTAATCTAAGGGAGACCTCGGATCAACCCCCGTGGCTGCCACTATAACACCAAGAGTATTTCTAGCAACCTGCAAGCCAGGTATACCAAATCATATGATTTAGCAAGAGACGAGACTCACGGATAAGGGTTGTCTACTCCTTGAGCCGAGATCATAGCACGACACCAACAGTCTTCTTATTTCTGGTGATATTTTTGAATGATCAAAGGGTGTGTTGATTAAATAATTCTGAGTTCCCCACCATGCAATTCAATCCTTAGATTCTACACTTCCTTGAAATTCTTTAAAACCTCACCGAGAGAATGATGGGAAATCTCTACAACCATGGATTTCTTTGGGCCCAAAATAGGTTGCAATGTCTTCCATGACCTAACGATGCTACCTAGTACCCATCACGATTCTCATCAAATATCTCCATATCCCCCTATTCTTACCACTATTGTTAAGGTTGGTTTCTTCAGTAGATATAACATAGTCCACCTTAACTACCACAATCTGCACTTGGGGGAATATACTAGAGAATCTCTTTGAAACTGCACAGCATTGTCCCAAGGTCTTAATATCACCAAATTTTGTTGAATATAAGTAGAAAAAGTGAATCTGGGAGCATGTCAAGGTGGTCTACTAATGAATTAAACCCTATGTTTGGATCAATATAGATATTCCTCAACATGGAACATAACCACGTAAAACTCAATTGATTTAGGACTTCATCAGAAACTGCTTCAAAATCAAATGAAATATTCAAATCTTTGATATGTCTTAAATATCATGAATTATCATAATCATTTACACAAAATATCATACTATTGTGGCTAGGAAAACATATAAGAACCTTTATATTTATACCAAAATAAATAACAACCAAGCTCATTCTAGTACAAATCTTTAATCTTGGTTCCATCTCGTGCAACCTCATATTATCCATTACCAAACCTAATCCCTTAAAAAACCACAAGAACCTCAACACAATGATTAAGCTCCAAATTTCTATGAATTCCCACAATGATTCATACTAAACTCAATATCATTAGAACCCAGAAAACTCGAGAGTTAAGATGGGTCTAGGCTAGTATTTTAGCAAAGATCATATTATGATAATAGTTTTACCCCTTGCCTGTTTTGAAAGACTGAACACCAAAATCTACAGTATTTCTATCTTGGAGTATTTTTTCCTGAGTTGACACTTCATTTGTTGTTTGATTGAGAAATTGATGGACATGAACAACAAAGAATATTTAGAGGAACATACTAAACATTTGGCATGAAACAAGGATCATAAAAATTGCTTCCAGCAACTTTGAAGGAGAATTGAATCATTGCAAGAAGATATAACTTATATTCATGGAAAAATATTCAAATTTTCCATCTCTGTCATTATCGGTATGACTACAACTTGATCAAATTTTCGGAACTTTCTCTACCAAATTGCAATTCCAGACTTTTTCAACAATTATAAATGGTAGACTTTGGCAAGAGTTGCAAATCAGTTTGTCTTTGAATGTATAATAAGGCCATTTTCATTTTGTAAATTATTTGGGATTATATACACTTGTAAAGCAGCATCGTATATGAATTGCAATGTACTAATCTTGAAAAATCCATGCTAAAATTTCTGGATGAGCTTCAAAATAGCTTTCATGGTTTGGAATTATGGCTTCTGAATATTTTGTCACTTCTAGTTCAAGTGGGATATTGTTTAAGAATGTGTACATCAATCTAAGCAAATAAACCCTGAAATTGTCTACATTTGAGAAATAATTTTCAAATTTTAGCCAGAAATATTCATGCCTACTTATGCTCCTACATCATCCAACTAACAAGAAAATGTCAGTATGGTACTTCCATCTATAGAATTAGACGAGGATCATTGATGCCTCCTTGTTGAAAGGTGATCCACATAAATACTGATAGACAAGAAATGTTGTAATTAAATAATCATTTTGTTAGGTAATAGCTATTCAACTCGCTTGGCCAATCACCCAATACATAATTAGTTTTGTTTAAATATAGTTTTCCCTTTCATTCCTATCATCTATGTAGCTTATCCCTCCCCTATGCGACTAATGAAAATTAGATCTATTGTGTATCATACTTGGAATTGTGCATTTGTTCTATTTATCTAGCAGTCCATGTGCTTTCCAATAAAAAAATTACTTAGACTTGTAACCAGTTAGATCACACGACATAGAAGTATGTTTAAGGAAATTAAGGGTAACTGCACTTATCTACTTAGTATTTATCATTATTTATCAGTTGTAAGAAAAGACATCATTCATGTACAATCATCATACATTAGTCAATCCTGGCATGCAATGATAGCCATGATAAGAAATTCCAAGATAAAAACCAAAGGCATCCTCATGATATGATGAATCGTAAAGAGGGTAAGATTGAAAATAAGAAATTTCACCCTTTATTTCTTGAGAAAGATCAAATGATTGATTAAAGAAACCTAGAAAAGAAGATACTTCATCTCTGTGTTCGAATGTAAAACTGACATTCTGTGATTTTTGAGTGTGATTAGAAATAACATCATCAGAAACTGATTCTTCGCAAGATTCAACAAGAATGAAAGAATCTCAGAAAATGTCAGGGTAATGAGGGAGAGTTGTGGAAGGAGAAAAATCAACCTTCAACAAAGATTCTTGTTTAGATGTAAACTCCCACACATAGTCATTGTAAATGATATCGTTGGTTTGTTTCTCAAAACTAATTCCATCCAGAACTTGATCCTTATGAACATCAAAAGAAATAGTTGAAACAAGTGAACCAAAAAACGTACAATTAGGAGGACCAAAGGAATCAATGGATGGAGGACAAGGAGATAGAACATCATCAAAAACATCAAATTCATAGTCCAAACCTATGCTGAAATTCTAAGTATGTGGAGTGGGAGGAGATGGTGGTAAATCAACAGATGAACTCTCAAGTCCTCCCATCTCAACCTATGGAAATGGAGCAGTTTGATGAGGAGAACATGAAGAGTCAGTTGGAACAACAACTTCGTTCATCGTAGATTTATAAGCTCTATAACTGAGGTACATTGGGAGACTTTCAAAAGATTCATATTCACGTGGATTCATCGAAATGTGAAAAATAAATTCAAACTTCTCTTTCATTAAATTCCAATAAATATCATCTTCAAACAATTCAAAACAAAATTGAATGAAATGATCATGAAAACCATCAAGAGATTCATCATATGCTTTTTGCAATCACATGATTTTCTTGAAATAGATTTGTAGTTATACCTGTCAAAGGAGCAAAAAATCTCTTTGAAAAGATGTTCGAAAGAGTGTATGGAAGCGACTGGAAATTTGTAGCATCATTCCTTTACGCATGCTTTGAACATGAGGATGAACAACCTGCAAGCAGTATCCTCATAGTGGATATTTTGTTTAGTGAAAATTTTGAAAAAAAATGGTATGCTCGAGAATGGTTGTTGCACCCTCGCCATCAAATTTCAGATTTGACAATTCACTGATAATTCCCATGGGCACTTTCAGATTTTCGGTTCTAGAAAAGCATGTCGGGGTTAAGAATTGGGAAGAAGTCATTAAATATGTAGAAAGTTCAAACATACTTCATGGGGTCAAATTTTCATTTGGTCCTCCTAGTGCCAGAAATGTTGATAGTGCTGGACCCGCCAACATTCATGGGATCTCCCCGATATGAAGTCCCAATTATACCTCACACCAGTTGGTGTAGGAGTCCCATCTGAAATACGACCTGGTTGCCAAAGTAGTGGGTTTTAATGATGTCCCTTGGCTGCAAAAATGCATAAATTGGTGTAATCATGACTTTGGTGAACAAGTGTATGAATCTGCAAAAGGTCAAGTGTAAGGCATGGAAGGTTCTAACACACGATGGGAAAATGAGTGAGCCCCTTAGAAACCTATAATAGTACGCAACTTGAAAGGGACACACGAGCATAAATACATCACAAGCTAATATGAAAAATAGTTCACAAGTTAATAGTGATGGAATTATAAAAAAACATGCATTAAACAGTATTCATACTAATGCAAACAAAATAGTTAATAATCATAAACATAAGTTAAATAACATACATTGCAAATACAACAAGAATAGTCCTACTATATTCACAACATATGCAATAAAACCCATCGATTTTGAGCTTTTACTAAAGTGAAAGCTCCAATATTACCTATAACATTGACAATCCACTAACCCTAATAGTGGAACTTGAAGTCTACACCTGCTCCTCCAAACATATATACTCCCTCTATGCTATGGAGAATCCAAGGCTCAAAACTCCAAAGCTCTTGATTCTAACCCTAAGTCTAGCCAAAATCTTGGCTCGTACAAGCCCTTTACATGAGTTATGAGGATGTATTTATAATAAAAGGGGGTGACTCTTCACCTTCCCCTTTGTGACTCTTGGACTTCCCTCATGACTCTTTAACTTCTTTACAAATGACTATTCAATTACATCATGACTCTTTACATTCCACAATTGACAATTTCACTTACAAATTATTTACAAAAGAATATTATAATTTACTCGTACCCATATAGGACAAAATTGGGTAGAGCCAACTAGACAACCTAATAGGACAAAACATATCATGCTTGCATTTAGGGAAACTCTAGCTCAACAACCTCCACTTGATGTGTCTCACCAACATAACAGTGCCAAGTTATGCACTGCGTAAGCTATCTAGGGCTCTAGATCCGGCTATCTCAACCCACAACCTTTAGGGGACCCAAGCTATTACAGGGCTATAGAGATTACATCCTAACCCATGAACTATAGGGATCCAATCTATTACACAACTCTAAAGATAAATAAATGAAATGTTAAAATATATATAGAATAATAAAAAAATTAAATAATATTACACCACTTATCAATAAAGTTTTCATATTTAAATGTTAGTATCGAAGTGGTAAAGGCTCAAATATTTTCATCTTTAAATGTTAGTATTGAAGTGGTAAAGCTCAGATATCTATCTATTTTTGCAGATTTATTATAAGGCATGTATAGTGTACTTTTCATAGTGTATAGTCACATAGCTTTTATATATGCACATATTCTTTATTTATCTTAGTTATTCCAGCATCATCTAATGCCATATTTGCCTATAGTTAGTCCAACTTCATACCTCATAACATCATTCTAAACCTTTAAGAGCTAGGATTATGTACTCTAAATAATTTAGACATTCTAAAAGGCATGAATATTTAGTAGTAGGGTTAGATGAATGTCCATTAAATGAATTTTAATAGGTAGAAAGCCATATCTAGTTAGGTGAATGATTATCCTAGTGAATTTATTTGGGTTTAAATAAATGTAGAGGGACTACTCTATCAATCTTTGTGATGTGTAAATGCAAAAACCTAGCTTGAGTGAGAAAAGGTTGAGCTCACCCAAATTCTTAAAATTTGAAAAACTCTCAATTGTATTATATTAATATAGTTGGTGTTAGTCAACAAGTTATAAAAGATAGAAATAATTGGTCCTAGTTGGTCCTTTTGTGTAAATCTCATGGTCAAATAAATTATCCCTTATTCTTGATGGGCCCATTTTCTGTGTATTTATTGAAATAGGTCAATATATCACTGGCTCTCTTGGACTTGTGGAGAAAGGAAGTCATAGAGGACAAATTCAAAAAGTGGTTGGATAGAGGGAGCTTAAAGAGGTCTACAATGGTTCCATGTCTCATAATATGCGGATATGGTGTGCTAGAAATGCTTACCTTTTATAAAATCAACATAAGTTAACATTTTAGTTGGAAAAGAAGGTGACGCAAAGCCAACACATAAATAGTCAGGGTTAGCTATTTTTGTGTCGAATCAGTCAGAATTCTTCCGAGTGAAGTGAGGTAAAACTCACTCGGATTTTCCGCCAGTATTTTCTCTATAAAGGATTTCTAAATGAGTATCCTAGATTTGTATTCAAATATTTATCCTGCATAATAATAAACCCTCAGAACCGTTGCATCATTTTCTTGCATTGGGTTTTTCTCGGACTATTGTGTCCAAAAATAAGTGTACCCTATGTATCTTGTTCTTTGCTCTGTTTTCTGTTTGATGAGATAAAATGCAAAATTAGTGTAGGCTGCAGAAGTAATTTGCTTTAGTATTTAGAATAATAACCTCATGATTGTAATTTAAAAATCAAGTAGGTGAAGTAGATTTAGATTTGTTGTACTAGGGGTTCCTTCAGAGTAGGAATTTTGACATAGTATGAGAGCATTGACTTTGAAACATGAAGAGAAGATCCAACGCTGAGCAGTGAGGCAAAAAGATGCACTTGGGAGAAATTTGAATCCCCTTGAAGGGATTGCACAGTCCTTGATAGGAAGCAGAGGTTCCGAGGAAATATCTCTCTGAGAGAGTCAACAGAGAGGTAAAATTTTGAATCATGAGCTTGCAAAGGCATAGGTACTGATGCAGAGCCTCAGCATATTTCTTGAAGGGTACATTTTCTTCCAGGGCAGAAATCTGTCGAAAAAAGCGAAGACACATAGAAGGGAAATTTTCTCCTTAGAGGACTTCCAACCAAGGAGTTTGAATCTTTCTTTCCTGAACAACAATAGAGAGGGGCAAATCTACAAGCTCCAGCAGGGAGTGCATAGGCTGATCTAATACTGTGCAGAGGAGAAAGGATGTCATTTGACATTTGGCGGAGATGGAATCCACATCTCCAAGAGCGAGGTGGAGAGATTTAGAGTTGTAGTCCGAAAGAGATACGGATGGGCAGGATACTTGAGGAGTCCACCTCTTAGATCAATTCCTTGATACAGGAGTCCAAGATTTAGTGGTAGTGAGATGGACTTAGTGTCAAATGATGTAGTGGATTGTTTAGAGGATAGATGCAGTAGCCAGAGACCAGATACTGATCAGCAGAGATCACGGTTGGCAACAATGAAGATGGCACAATACAGAAGTTAGCAGCAACGTAGAAGATTCAAAGGGTCAGAGACTAGAGTAGTCATATTCCAAAATTCATGGTATTTTGTTGAACATAGTTAAGTTCAGTTATTTTTGGATGTTTTTTCAGTTGCTTCTCTCAGCAACTAAGTTGCAGTACGGATGCAATGTTAGAATTGGAAGTGCTAGCATCATAGCAGATGCAATGTTTGAGAGGGAGTTGTAGTACAAATGTAGTAGTGGCAGTGTCATGGGTAGCAATACAGCTGCAGCAGCAGTGCAGAAAAGAGGTGCTTCAGAAACAGAGCAGCATGTAGGTGGACATTGTTGCTAGAGCACTTTCCTCGCTAGAGAGAGTGTCATTTTTTGGTAGCATCAAAAGTTCTCTAGCCTTGAAAATTGGTGGAGAGGCTAAGCCACATGATTTCTAAAGAACCCGGAAACCGTTTGGTGAAATTCCACCTGAATTGTATTTTATTAAAATAATTAATATTTTTAATGGAGTTCTTACGTCTAAACATAGGGAAATTAAAATATTAAAGGGTATTAATCAAAATATGGGTGGGAATGATCTACAAGGTGGATCAAGTCATGTTTTAATCTTATTCAATGATTAGAGACTCAATCTCAGTCGTTGAAGACTCAACAGGAAAAGTATAAAAGGGAGGTTTGGGGATCATTTGGAAACACACACAAAGAGATTAAGGAAATCGATTTTGTGAGGTGGGAAGTTCTGAGGAGGAAAATCGATTGGGGAGATCTTGTAGCAGAGGGGCAGTGAGAATCTGGTAGAAGTACATTATGGAGAATACTGATAGAGAGGCAGAGAGAGATTGCAGAGAGGCAGCGCAAAAGTTGGGAGAGCTAATGTAGAAAATTTGTCTGTCACGTAGAATCCAAAACTGTTGGAACAACTGAAACTACCGGAATTTTCGGGTATTGCCAAAACATCTAGGAAATTTGATGCATAGGCAGCGCAGTAGCCAGGAGAGATGACACAGAAAAGCTACTTGTCACATAGAATCCAGAACTGTCAGAACAACCGAAACTACAGGGAACTGCCAGAACTATCGGAAGTGTCGGGAGAGATGACGCAGAGGGCAGACAAGGTGATGTAGGGATGATGTAGAGCCAACATAGAAATAGCCAGAGTTAGCCAATTTTGTGCCAAATCAGTTGGAATTCTGCTAGGTGAAGTGAGGTAAAACTTGCTCAGATTTTTTGCCGGTATCTTCTTTGTAAAGGATTGCTAGATGAGCATCCTATATTTGTGTTCAGATATTTCTCCTACATAATAATAAACCCTCAGAACTACTGCATCGATTTTCTCGCATCGGGCTTTTCGAGGGACTATTGTGTCCAAAAATAAGTGTATCCTATGTATCTTGTTCTTGGCTTTGTTTTCTGTTTCATGAGATCAAATATAAAATTAGTGTAGATTTTAGAAGTAATTTTCTTAAGTGTTCAGAAGAATAACTTGATGAATGTAATTTAAAAATAAAGTAAGTGAAGTAGATTCAAATTTGTTGTAGTAGGGGTTTTTTTAGGGTAAGAATTTTCATAGAGAGGCACGAACATTGATTCTAGGAATCATTTCAGAACAGAGTTGTGTTGGGTGTGGAGCCTGATTATCTTTTTTATTCAGAGGTATCACCACATTGGACCCGAGTTCGTAATGTGGCGGGAATGCAGCCCATAATATTTGCACTGCAAGGGGGGTCCATGGGGGTGGCACCCCCAAAGCAAAAAATAAATGTAAAATTGCCTTGTAAAATGTTGTAATTTCGTAGTCAATCTGGGTTGTTCATTAGGCGGAGATCTCACGCTAGAAGTTATGTTTAATTTAGGGTTTTTTTCCCTAGAAGGAAACCCCTCGCTATATATGAGGGAATTGTATTATGTCTATGCAGATCTGTATTCTAAGTGAGAGAGAGAGGAGATTGAGCGAGAGAGAAGAGGGAATTATATCAGATCTATTGTAGGTTGTATCTCTTCAGTTTCTTGGATAATATAAAAGGAAGGACTAGTTGACGTAGCCCAAATTGGGTGAACCACGTATATCTGTGTCTCTCTTGTTTTATGTGTTTTATGTTTTTATATCTATCCAATATATTTTATGTGTTCCATTGCTCTGTAATATATAATTTTCTAACAAGGTTATCCCCCATCTCTTACTTCCCAGAAGAAGTGCTCTTGAATTATAGTTTTTTTGTGACTATAAGCGTTCTATATGTGGGAGCCATGAGGGAAAGCTACCATTCAAAATCACTATGAGTCTGCAATACCATGAGAATACTTGTTCGTCCACATTTTACTCCATAAGGATGTTGGATTTAGTGAGTGCCACCATATTTTTTCACTAAAGGCCTTGCTTAGAATTTCCAAATCTCTTAAATCAAGGTCTCCCTTTGCTTTAGGCAAACAAAGTTTCTCCCAAGTGACCAGGCCCATTTTCTTTCGAGAGAGGCTCCCCATAGGAATGAGCATTAAATATTTCTTATTTTTCCTAGAATGGATTTGGGAGTAGCTAATGTAGACATCAAATAGGAGGACATAGATTGCAATGCCAACTTGAGAAGGATAAAACAATTGGAAATGTTCATGGAACTGAAGGTCCAGGAGGAGAGCTTGACTTCTAATTTCAAAAAGAGTTCTTCCTAGATAGAACATCTGAGAGGGTGCTGAGATATTTGGTTGGAAGGGAGATATTATGAAAGCATAAGGATTTGGAGATATGCATTTGGATTGCATGGGGAGTATTGAAGAAGAAAATTTTATATTTCCTTGATTTAATATCAGTGCCTGATGCAGCTGTGAAAGTATCAAGGATCTCCCTAAATTCTTTGGCTTCAACGATAGTAGGGCAACCCATTGAGAGTGTGTTGTCAACAAATTGTTGATGGGAATTATTTTGATCTTGAGAGCCTAGGGGGAGGCCTTTGATCCTATGGCATGAGAGAGTGTGCTTGATGGCATGGATTAAGCCTTTAGCAATAAGGAGAAATATATATGGAGAGTGTGTATCTCCTTTCCTTATCCCTCGTGAGCAGGAAAAGGTGGGGGAGAGAGAGTTGTTGACCAGAATTGAGAAGAAAGCCTTGGAGATGAGGGACATACTCCAAGTGATCCAAATTTCATGAAAACCAAAGGCTCTAAGAACATGATATATGTATTTCCAACTTAATTTTCTAAAAGCCTTTGACATGTCTAGTTTGAGGATCAAACCTATATGTTTGTCTACTCGAAGAGAGTGTAAATGTTCTTGTATAATAGCAATGATGTCCAAAATTTCCCTCCTTTCCACATAACTTGTTTTCTCCGGAGAGATGATGCGAGGGAGGAAGGGCTTGAGACGGTTGGCAATGGTTTTGGAGATAATTTTGTAGATGACGTTGCAAAGAGAAATAAGTCTGAAGTCCGACAGGGAGGAGTCCTTACCATATTTGGGCATGAGTGTAATGAAAGTGGAGTCAAATGCAAAAATAAGGGAGGTTGATGTTTTGGAGTCTTTAACAAACCACCATATGTCATGAACAAGGAGAGGCCAACAAACTTGGAAGAAATCAGCGCGAATCCACCGAGTCTGGGAGCCTCTTTCCTTGGCTTGCTCATAACAATTGCTTCGACTTCTTGCATGGTGATGGGCCATAGAGGTGTTGAATTTTCTTCATCTGATATGAGCTTGGGGATATGTTGAGTGATCTTAAATATAGAGGGCAATATGTTTCCATTTGGCTATATTAAGAGGTCCTTAAAATGATTGGATAATAGATTGGACATATCATTGTGGTCCTCCACCAACTCGTTGTTGTGATCTCGCAGCCTATGGATTTTTTTTTGGTGCATGTAGTTTACCATGGAAATATGGAAGAAATTAGTAATTTTATCGCCATGCCTTAGCCATTTGATCCTCAATTTTTGCCTGTATAACATTTCCTCTTGGGTTAAGCATTCCTAAATTTTATTTCAAAGGGTACTCTCTACTTTTCATAGCTCGAGAGTGCTTCCTGATGAGATGACACACTACTGGAACTCTTTCATTTTGGTCTCCAAAGATAGTTTGTCTTAAAGGATGTTACCAAAGTCTATTCCTTTCCATTCATTGATCTTTTGTTTCACAAATTTTAATCTTTGCTCGAACTAGAACATGTCTTTCCCTGTGATGAATGCAAAGACGGACCACCAATCTACCATTTTGGAGAGGAAATCTTGATGTTTAGGCCAAAAGGCCTCAAAGCGAAACGATTTATTTTTTAGGCATGATGACCAGTTTGTATACATAGAAATAGGCCAGTGATCAGAGCCAAAACTTGGGATGATCGATGAATTGAGTGGAAATCCTGATAGAAACAAAGCTTTAGAGGTGAAGAATCTATATAATCTTGAAGCAACTTGATGAATTCCTCCCCTCCTATTGTTCCACGTGAATGTACCATTTGTATTTTCAATGTCTATCTTGTTGCAGTTGTCAATAAAAGCATTGAAAGAGTCTGAGATATCGTCAAGCTTCCTGATTGCCCCCCCTCCCCACCCTTTTTCATTAAGGGATAGAATTATGTTGAAGTCTCTATTCATGAACCACGGTGTGGGAGAAACGATACGATGGAAAACAATGAGATTGTAGATGAAAAGTATTTTTTCTTGGGCAAGGGTAGGCCCATAGACATTGGAAAGAAATCTCGAATGAGAGGAGTCGATGTGTTGAAAAGCAACAGTGAGAATCCTCGAGAGGGAAAAGGAGACTCTTATGTGGGCTGTGGATGGGTTCCAAAAAATGGACAGGCCTCCAAAGGACCATAAGCACATTGAGAAAGGAATTTGCAAGATTTCCATAGGTAGGGTATTATTTGAGTGAGTGTTGGGTGAGAAAATTTGGTCTTCTACACGAGAAGAATGTCAAGTTGATGCATGGTTATATGGTTTTTGAGGATTCGACATTTAGAGTTTTCGTTCATTCCTCGCACATTCCATGAGATGATCTTGATCATTAAGACAAGGGTAGGGGAGGGAAAAGGGTTTTCAATGGGGCTACTTGCCCTGAATTAACAAGAAATTATCCTAGATCTTGCAAGAGTTGGTTGTTGGTTTTCCTTCCCTTCTTCTCAGGCTCTTTGAGGGCCAAGGGGAATTCTTGAGGAGCGTTGTTCTTTATTCCTTGCAAAGAGAAAGATGAATAGGGGAAGGAATGTTACCTGAGGAATTGGCTTTTTGTAGAAGCACATATTGATGTCTCAAATAAGCTTTTGCCACTAATTGGATATGGTCTCCAGAAATGGATGATGGATCTTTACACTTCCATTATTCGGTTATTTGTTGCAGGTCCACTTCCTTGAGCTATGGATCTTGAAGATCTTCTTCCTCCATGGGAGAAGGTATTTCTTCTGATGGAACATCGTTGTTATGGGGAGGACTTGTCGAAGCAGGTGATGCTTTAGGAATGCTACAAGATTTGTTGTCTCCTCTTGGGGTTGGTTCGAGGTTTGATCTGCACCTGGATCGAATTGGAGGAGGGAAAATTTGTTGCCACTCTGCGTGCCTAAGGGATTTGATGATTCACCTTCTTTCTTGGTTGTTCGCTTGTGACTTGAGACTGTTTTGAATCCATCTCCACCCGAGTGGGAGGTTATGTTTACTTGATCCCCTTTTGTTGGGGAGGGATTTGTGGGGCAATCCTTAAAAAAGTGACCATAGTCATGGCAGTGGTGGCGAATGGGATTTTCTCAAAGTCGATCAGTTGCTCTAGATAACGTCCTCATAGCTGAAATGAATGCAAGCAAGGAGGGGTTTTGTGAGGTCCATATAAACACATAATCTTGCATAGGAGGTATAGCGCCTAACCTTCGTAATATCAGATATCATGACGAATTTTCTAATTTTATTGCTGATGTGAGAAGCCAAAATATTCGGATCCCAGTACTCATATAGAAGATAACACAACCTGATCCATACCGGGAGAGAACATAAGTCTTCCTTTTCGGGATCAAAGGGAGGTACTAGGGTTTCAAAAAGTGTCTCGTTGTGTTCATAAAATAGGGACCTCCCTACATAATTTTGTCTCTATCCTCCATGTTATTAAATATTATTGGGAAAAAGCCTCTTGCTCCTAACTTGAGCTCAACATCCACCTTGATGACCTTGTTTTTTTGAAGCTATTTGAGCAAAGTATTCTTAGTGGGCCAAGGGCCAATGAACTTTCGATTAATGCATATTCTTTCATTCATTCTATATTTGATCCTAGTTTAGCTGTGGGAATTTCCAGAGTGGGCATGTCTTTCTTTTGAGGATGAAAATAGCATGAGATTGACACCATCTTAACTGTTTGCTCTAGCTGCGAATTGACTATATTATTATATAGTATAGTCATACTTATCTAAATTAGCAATTCATCAAATATTCTAAAATTAAATAGATAAGATTTAATCTCAATCCTTATGATTCCACAATATTTCTCTAATCAACATTTAAGATAAGTTCGACACAAAGTCTGAGTTCAACACATAGTCTGGTTTGATGATTCGTCATCCCATGTTATAACGACTCTCTATAATGCGTGAACTTGAGTTGATAATGTGGCTATCACAACTCCACTGCCTATTTATTGTAATAAGTAATTATAAATTATATAAATTTTAATGTTTTTTTTAATAAATACAGCAATTGATATTCCAAAAATAAATGATTATTTATTACATATAATATTTATAGTTTAACCTTTCCATTTAAAAGAAATCATAATATGTTTCGATCTTCAATCCCGGAGACGCATGTAAGCTTATCTTAAAAATTACTACGCTCGACACCGATTTCCAAACTAAAGACTCATATCTAAGTAAATATGGACTTTGAAACAACAATGGTAATTATAATGTTGGAATCAATGATTTGTAAGAGATTGCCTACTCGTTATAATACTCCCCTCCCTGGTCATTGGAAGATTGTTGAATGCGTATTTGAATGAATAAAAGCAGTCTCGGTCACGACTTCATATGAAAAATAGACCCAAAAAAAACCACAATAATAAAAAACAATGTTGTACTCAATAACCAGCTTCAGTGTTTTAATTCAGTATCTTCAGTCTTTTGAGTGAGTCCGAGAATTTTCTTTACGACACTCATCCGTGTTTGGAGATGATAAATATTGTTTAAGGCGGGAGAAAGGAATGATTGTTTGTTTTATTTCATCAGCGTCTCTCACTTACTCCTTTATTCAATTTGACCGCCTTCTAAATTCCAATGAACTAACTTGCCTTCTCCAAACCACTCAAACCACAACTCCATCCCATCTATATAAATAAGTTAATCACCATAATGTCCTGTAATTAAGGGGGACGCTGGAACTTGTGGACAAGTCCCTCTCCTATATTCATGCACTTGATAAGAACTTTCATGTTGTTGCTGCAGATATTCATTGTAAAAAATTGTGATCTACATACACATAAAATATGTATTACCAGCAGCTTTTATATGGTCCATCAATAATAATAACAAACATAGATCAGAGGTGAAGACATTTTACATTACAGAAATGGTTTTCTGCAGAATCCATGGATGAGACCACCCCATCCCCATTTTCTAATTCGTCCCTTCTCTTTCCATCATCAGAGAAGGAGAAGGAGAACCAACAAAACATATTGAAAAGAGGGCTTCTACTACTGGCGGGCAGGTTGTTCAAGAATGAGTAGGGTTCTGAGTAAGCCAGTGAGATGAGAGTGTGAGAATACTGACCCAGAGGACAACGATCATATCATCTGTTGGGTATTTTTGCAATGGAATGGGAAAATACCAAAACCAGACAAACAAACAAACACCACAGAGCAAATGCTCTGTTTCCTTTGCTCCAGGATCTTTTTTTTGCACAGAGGACCCTTTTTAAAAATAGCTGAGAACAGAGTATTTCATCACCATAAAAGATCTCTATTCATTAAAATAAAATGACTGATATACATTCATCCTCTTTGCTGTGAGGGATTTACCAAAAACAACATTAAACGAAAACTCTGTTTTCACCTGAGAATTTACAGAGACATATTCATCCTCTTTCACTGAGAGGGATTCACCAAAACATTACAAAATAAATTACTCTGCCTCCTATGAAATTTTACACCACTATGTGTAAATATTTCATTTACATTCACTGCTGTGTGAAAACAAAAATTACAGGGATTTACTCATTTACCTTTTCACTGCTGTGTGAAACAATTCATGGTTTTGGAACCAAACTACCCCTGGTTTTCTTCATTCACTTCTCCTCCTTCTCCTCCTGCACTGCTGTGCAATTTTTTTACTTCTTAAATTACAAGAAAAATTACTCTGCTGCATAAAATCCCTTTTACATTACAAACCCAAAAATATTTATGCACCTCTGTGCATTCCTCCCCTGCAATACAAAGTTTGATCTATGTTCTCCATTAGCTGCTGCGAATCCAATCTTCTTATCTCACCATGTGAGATTCACACATTTTATCTTTGGTGCTGCGGACCCCCTGTCTCATTTCCTTTTACAAGCTGTTTGTTTTTTTTAATCGCTGTCATGAACTCACATTTCATTTTCACTGTGTGCGTTTTTCACGCTGCAAGGGTCACTGCATTTTTCATATGCAATTACCTATATTTTACAATGCCCGTGGGTGTTTTTGTTTTTCATAACAAAGACATGGGGTCAACCCTATATTAAAACATATATAAAAAAGAAATAAAAATAAACTTACGAAATACCTCGCCCATACTCCTTTTTAACTTCGCCGTAAGAAATATTTAAAACCTTGCCAAAACATATGACAGCAATTAAACATAAGGTATGGGTGGCAACGTATGGTCCACACCTCATTAAATTTTAACAGGGCCCGTACGCGTACTATGAAGACTTTAACCGGCGGACAGCTTCCTCTTCAATCGGACGGCGGAGAGAGATGCACCATGATCGGACGCATATCGGGCGGGGTGAGCTGACCCAACGTTACCTTCCGATGGATGTCAGGTGCTTGCGTCATGGGTACGTCATGGGTGGACAGATGTCAGCATCGGACCACCATGTCCGGAAACCACTTCAGGCCGAAAGGTGGTGTGATATCTTCCTGCCGGTTTCAAGGTTGCTGCAGTGGTTTTGGCGCTGCGTTGACTGCTGACCCGCGCGCCTTAATTGCTGGCCTGCGCACAGGGGAAATTACCATTTCCAACACTCCCCTTTAATTTCACCTGCTGGGCATTCGGTCATACCCAAACACTTCCTCAACTCCTTGACATGCTGTTGTTGCAAAAGAGTCTTCCTCTTAACAGAGGGATTCACCACTGTCCATGCTGAAAAGCATCTTCCTCTAAACTAGAGGGATTCACCTGTCTATGCTAAAAAAACATCTTCCTCTTCACAGAGGGGTTCACTAACACTGCTTCACATGCAGTTCCACAATCAACAAAATAGTCTTCCTCTTAATAGAGGGATTAACCTGAAACTGTGCTTAAGAGCACCTTCCCCATGACAGAGGGATACACCATAACAATGTGCTGAAGAACACCTTCCTCTTGACAGAGGGATACACCTGTGACTATGCTGAAAAGCATCATCCTCTTGATAGAGGGATTTACCATGTGTATGCTAAAAAGCATCTTCCTCTTGTCAGAGGGATTTACCATGACACTGTGCTGAAGAGCACCTTCCTCTTTAACAGAGGGATACACTAAGAACTTCACTTCCTCTCACGGAGGGATTGCTGCCAAACACTGCTTTAGATGCAGTTTCAAACAAAACATTCATTGCACTGTTGTGCATACTCATTACATTGTTCTTTTATGCTGCTACATATTCTCTGCTGCACTGTTGTGCCATCTTCTTTGTTGCGTCTACTCCACACTGCTGTGTCTACACTTGTTGTTGTGTTGCTGCACTTCACTTACATTTCTTTGCAAACTCTGCATTGTTGTGCATTCTTCAAAGACAGAATGCTCAATCTTTTCTGGAACAATTACTCTGTTCCACCTTACAAATTTACACTGCTGTAAAGGAAAAATTTCTTTTCCATCTGCTGCTGTCCATTACCTTTCATTTCTTCAACAAAAAAAATCTTCATGCTGCTGCATTTTTTTTATTTGCATTGCTGTGTAAAAACACATTTCTTCGCACTACTGTGCTTCTCCTTCTTGCCATCACGCTGCTGCCTTTTCTTATGCACTGCTGTCCATGCCCATAACCATAGACTCTGTTATCCCTGGGTTTTTATTTGCTGCTACGTTGCCTCTGCAATTTTCACTGTGGCTGCCTTTTGTTTCATCATACTGTTGTGCGCCCATACACTAACTCTTTACTCTCCATTACTTGCACATAGAGAGAAATCATCCTCACGCTGTTTTGCGCTGCATTCTCCACACAACAAAACAAAAAAAAATTAACACGTAC
This sequence comes from Pinus taeda, assembly GCA_000404065.3. Taxonomy (NCBI): domain Eukaryota; kingdom Viridiplantae; phylum Streptophyta; class Pinopsida; order Pinales; family Pinaceae; genus Pinus; species Pinus taeda. The sequence goes on from APFE030244448.1 coordinate 93,159, forward strand.
TGCTGCCTTTTCTTTTTACACCTTGCTTCACACAATCTTAGTCTTCATTCATTTTTTTAAACAATGCACTGTTGTGCAGTTCCTTTCATTTTCTGCTGCCACACATTATCATTCACCAATGTGCATTAAAAATCTGCTGTCCCTATTTCTCTTTATGCATTTCTTTGCATGTTGCATTGCATATGAAGAAAAACATTATATTTTCTTTACTGCTGTGTATTGTACTCACTTTGCTGTGAGTATGTTCTCACACATGACATAGAAGAAAACTACCTTCCATTGCTATGCACTTCAAATGCATGTGCTCCATAACAAAATTCAAAATTTGCTGTTTTATGTTCTATCTTCCCACTGCTGTGAGGGTCTCCATACTTTGCATACTTTTCTTATTGCGCTGCTACACTTCACATTTGAGCGCTGCCCCTTTTTCTTTCTCTGCTGTTATGGCAGATTTAACTTCATATTTTTCCCTTATAAAAGGTCTTCATCAAAGAGTGACTGTTAAGACAATTCAACAACAAAAAATTACAAGCTCCCCTTTAATGTGTGCTTGTCTTCTTTTGGCAGACTCTTCTCAAAACAAATTTGGATCCACTTGGGAATTCAAGGAATTTTCAGATTGCCTTTCCTTCCTTCTCCATACTTGTGTAACTTTCTTCTTTTGCATGGGTCTAGCTTGTGTAAGAGCCCATGTCAAGTTACAATTTCGTGCCATATGCCCAATGTTATGACACTTGAAACATTCAACATTTTTCATGAATAAAAATTCATGATTTCTTCTTGTGAAATTATTTCTTGGAGATTGTCGGGGACCACAACATCTATCTCCATAAAATGCTCTACAGTCTTTTGCCATATGACCAAAGTTTGAGCAAGAATAACAATAACCAAAAAATGAACTTTGGTACCTGGGAGATGGAGGTTTCCTTGATGTACTTCTGAAGCCTTGCTGCCTTGAGATCCTTTGATGATCACCATTGCCTCTTGCCTCTTTGCCATCAGCTACATTTCTTCTTGGAGCTGGTTTTCTACTTGGAGCGGGATTTCTTCTATGGTTCCCTTCATTTTTCTCCTTGCCTTTGCTGGAACTAGCAGCATCACCATTTCTTTCTGGCTTCTTCACATCTCCTCTGCTTAAAGCATTTTCATCCTTGTTTGAGGATTCATCTACATACCCAAGTCCTGATTTATCAAATGGAGATCTGTGATAGCTGAGCATGTCATCCAAAGCTTGAGAGCTCTTCATGATCTTGTTCATCCCTTCAACCTTCTTCCTGAGAAGAACAATCTCTTCTTCCAATCTTTCACACTCAGTACTCTTCTTTGCAAGTTGTTCCTCAGTTTCTTCCTTGCTTCGAGTAGCTTCAGCTGCTGCTATTTTAAGAGAGATTATATCTGACTTCATTTTGGAGATTTCTGCTTGACTGCTCTCCATTTTCTTTTCAGCTTCTTGTGCCTGCTTCTTGGCTTCTTCTGCCTGCTTCTTGGCTTCTTGTAGCTCAGACTTAAGGGAGGATACCTCTACCTTGTACTGTCCAATCTCTTCTACAAGTTTGTTCACTCTCTTGTGCCTTTGTTCAAGTTGACTTGACAAGGCATCTTCTTGCTTCTTTGCTTTATTCAACTGATTTGTCATGGATATGACTTCTTCATGATGCTTCCTTTTGCTTTCATGAAGTTCCTTCTTAAGCTTGGCAAGCTCTTCATCCCTTTCTTGCACTTGAAGCTTGATGAGGTCCACCTTCTCATTTTCAGCTTCTATGATGGGTTCAGAATTTCCTTCTTGATTCAT
>APFE030244448.1:94960-118486 GCA_000404065.3 Pinus taeda
AGCTTGATGAGGTCAACCTTCTCATTTTCAGCTTCTATGATGGGTTCAGAATTTTCTTCTTGATTCATGGTCATGGTCAGTGCTCCCTTTGCATGAAGCTCATGCAGTCTGTCCCATATATCCTTTCCTGATGAATATTTTCCTAGATTCTTCTTTACAGAATCAGGCAGACCATCCAGGATTGTCTTTGCTGCTCTTGCATTGTATTCCTTGGATTCTCCATCCATTTTGCTATCGTCAATCACTGACTCCCAAATTTCCATCCCTTCAGACTGTAGGAAAGTCCTCATTATTATTTCCCACATATCAAAGTTTCCATTGAATCTTGGAGCCTCAAATAAAATGCTTTCAAATAGATTTCCTTCTATTTTAACAGAGGAGGGAGACACAACCTTAGGGGATTTGGACACTTTCTTCTTTGACCTTGCCATTCTTGACTTATTTTTAAAATTCCTGACTGTGTTTTTAAAATGACTCACTGTTTCTTCAACAGCAACTCAAAAACTTGAGAAATACCGGAATCCCTTTGGCTGAAACTTCACACAGCTGGAGAAGCTTTACTGTTGCTGCAACAAGGGTCTTTCCTTCAGCTTCTTTGACACTTCAAAAAGCATGAACCTGCTCTGTCACCATCAAAGAGCCTGGACTAGCTCTGATACCACTGTTGGGTATTTTTGCAATGGGAAAATACCAAAACCAAACATTAACTGAACACAGAGTCAATGCTCTGTTTTACTTCTACTCCAGGATCTTTTGTGCACAGGGAACCCTTAAAAAATTTTTACTGAACAGAGTATTTCACCACCATAAAGATTTCCATTCATTAAGATAAAACACTAATACATATTCATCCTCTTTGCTGAGAGGGATTTACCAAAAACAACATTCAACCAAAAATCTGTTTTCACCTGAGAATTTACTGAGAAATATTCATCCTTTTTTACTCAGAGGGATTCACCAAAACATTACAAAAGAAATTACTCTGTCTCCTTTGAAATTTTACACCACTGTGTGTAAATATTTCATTTACATTCACTGCTGTGTGAAAACAAAAACTTACAGGGATTTACACATTTACCTTTTCACTGCTGTGTGAAACAATTCATGGTTTCACATACTTGCCCATGGTTTTTCTTCTTTCACTTCTCCTTCTCCTGCACTGCTGTGCATTCTTTTTCTTACCTTACATTACAAACAAAAACTTTACTCCTGCTGTGTTTTCACCATGGTCTTCATTAGCTGCAGTGTTTCATACCACTTTTCTCACAAAAACCATTTCAACCCAAAACTAATTCATGCACTTCTGTGCGTTCCTTTGCAATACAATAATTTCACTCTGTGTTTTCATTCGCTGCTGCGAATACGGGTTTTTCCTCCTCTCCGTGTGCAACTCACACTTCACACATTTTTATTACAAGCTGTATATATTTTACATTACATTTCGCCTGGGTTTTTTATTGGCTGCAACGAACCCATACATTTTTCCCGTGTGCAATGCAATAATTGGAAGTCAACACTCATGCGGTTGGTATGCTATTTAATAAAACTTACATACCGTAAGTAAATACGCCCATGCTTCCGTAAAACAAATATTACATGCCGTAAAACATTAAATATTTTACCAAAGAAAATGTCAGCCTTTTAACATAAGGTATGGGCAATAACATTACACCACGCAACATTTATTTCACCTGACCCCGTATGCACCTTCCTTGCGATCGGACGGCGGACAGCATTCCCTTTTGATCAGACGCATATCGGATGGGGTAAGTTGACCAAACCTTACTCACGCAATATTTTAATGTTGACCGTATGCACCTTGGAGCGATCAACGACGGAGGATGCACGAGCAAATTGGACGAAGGAAATCAATATCGGAAGGGGTGAGTTGACTGAGCGTTACCTTCCGAAAAGTGTTTGAGGCTGACGTCATGGCAATCCACATGGCTGCACCAAATTGCATCGGAGCCCTTCGTCCGGAAACCACTTTACGCCAGTGAGTGGTGCGATAACTTACTGCCAGTTTTAGGTTTGATGTGATGGTTTCGGGGTGCATTAAATGCTGGACCGAGCGGTTGAAATTATAATTTCAACATAGAATACACGTCTTACTTGCTTGTATTGTTAAAGAGGGGATGCCATTTCATTTTATTGAGTTAAAATTACACAGGTGCAACTCTGCTACCCTTGCTTACAATAACATTTAGGAAAAGGCCATATAGTAAAGATTGAGCAAACTGAGCTATAATCACTTAAATAGGGTAAATAAAGTCACATAGCTCAACTACCCCTTGCATAATATATATATATATATATATATATTATTAGTGGAACGCACAAAAAAACCACATATCCCAACCCCGATCTGCACAATACCTGGCTTCTGCGGATAAAATGGATATTTGCAAACCTAAGTTTACATCGCTTACGGCGCAAAAACATTGAGCTTTCTCGCCTATTTCCCTCTCTGGAAAATTAGCTAACAGAAGACAGATTTGATTTATGGTGCTATCACAAACCTATTTTCTTTCATATGTTGTTAATTTTCTCCCTCTTCCCTTGATTCCTTCTGATCACAGATATATTAGAGAGATTTTAGATTTTATCTGAATTTCTTCCAGACTTTATATCATTTTCAGTGAACAATCCAATCGAGATACACGCGATTTACAAATTGCATTAACCGTATCTAAACATAAAACTTACAGAAGCTATGCCAAAACTTGACAGTCACTGGCATAAGATTCAGTGTATCACCTTGGCCGGATGAAGCTGTAATGTGCTGACCAGTAATATCGTTCTCTTTGACGCCATGCGTTGTGAATGTGACAGTCTGCTGCGCAGTTCCCCATCTCTTCTGCCCGGCTTCTGATCGATCGGGCTTGTTCTCCATTGGATAAAGGACACATCCACCATCTACGCCGGAGAGGCTATAAATAATGGACAACAGATCCCTGGAACAATCAACGCCGGAAAGGAATATACCGAGATCGGATCCCTCATTCCCCACATTCGTTACAGTATATTACCTCGACTCTAGCTCGGATATAGGGGGAAATTCCACAGAAGGCCACTCTTCATTTCAATTTTCTTTATTGGGCCGCTAATCTGGTCAAAATAATTGCAGGCTACACGCGACAACCCCCAGAGAAATCCCCGGCTCAGACGGATAATCTATCTTGAAGCATTCACGAGAGATAGGGTTTTGGGCTGAAGTCGTAGTTAGTGACCCGGGACCTTTTCACAGGATATAACTATTTATTGCCAGGGTTCCCACATCTTCCTTAAACACTGCCGTCTTGAGGCGTTTTAGAAAACAGCCTAACCGGGGATTTTTTGTCTTTTTCTGTGGTTGATTTTCAGGTCAATTTTGCACTGCCGTCTTGAGGCGTCGTTTCAGAGAACAGCCTAACCGGGGACTTTTTGTCTTTTTCTGTGGTTGAGTTTCTGGTCAATTTTGCACCAATGGTTGAGTAAAAGTTTTTCGGTGCTGATGCTGAATTTATTTCTTTATTTTAAATTGAAATTTATATTATAAAATATTGTGATTTTATTGAAAACTGTATTAGGCCAAATTTAATTTTGATATAAAACTTTAAATTTCAATAGTGACATAAGTTTTCGATAAATAAAAGTGTTCCTGCTACTGGCAAGCAATTTCGTGATAAAACGTGAAATAGAACGGTAACGCTAATAGCTGTGGATGACATTTGAACGGTAATGTCAATCGCTCTGAATGAAATGCACCGTTCTAGACTCCATTAGTTGTATCAATTTTCTAAACTTTCATGTTTTTCTAACCGTCCATAGACACTTTTTTTAATCGGCGAATTTCTTTTTGACACTTGAATTCAAGGCTTTGGATGCTTCACTCCGTGACTTTCACTTTTCAATTTAACTGTTCTGTTTTTGTTCTCTTTATGTTGGGCTTTTTCATCATTTTACACAGCGGCAAATCTCATTTAGTCGAGGGTTTTTCCAGGGGCAATAGCGGCATTTACATCTTTCCATTCATGTGGTATCATGAAGAAATGGTGCAACCTTACGCTGCATTGTTTTGTTGTTTTGCAAAATTCCTATAAAAAAAAATTAGAGGGTGAGGGTAGTAAATTTCGAGGAGAAAATTTTGGATATTTTAATATTAATTTTGAATTTAAGTTTATTTAGAATGGATTGGAGTAATGATTGTTTTTTTTAAGTATTTTTTGGAAAAGAATGAATTTTTTTTATATCTAAATTCAATTCTTACAAGTCATAATACAGAACTTCATTTCAATGGTTTTGAATTTATTATTTATTTTTAATAGTCTCTAGAAAATGGAAATAATTATATTCTTATAAACATATATAATTAATTTAAAAAGTTGAAATTAGCAATTTAAAATAAGATATTACTTTAAAATCTAGTCCTTTCAAATTAAACAAGACAGGCTGCATGGCAGCTAGTCCTTGCCTAGCTGTTGCAGCCACCAGCAGCGAGCAGTGGGGGCTTTAGTAGGTTCGTGGAACAGTAGACGCGGATTCTTATCCTCCAAGGTATTCTAGTTCTTCTTAAGCAGTACGCTATAGAGCGTAAAATAAGTTGCCTAGCTGTTGCAGCGACCAGCAGCCAGTAGTGGGGGCTTTAGTAGGTTCGTGGAACAATAGACGCGGATTCTTATCCTCCACGGAATCAGCATTGAATTAAATTGCACAGGCATTAACGGCAACATGGGTAGTTTTACAGAAAGGTATTCTAGTTCTTCTTAAGCAGTACGCTACAGAGCGTAAAATAAGTCAGTCTGTATGCACATACAATGAACAGTTCAAACTGTTTTCTGCCATAATTGTTGCTGATAGGCTGGCCAACTTGTAGTACAAGCACAGATCAGTCTACATGTAATATAGTTGACTGAGACTGTATTCCCTTTCGCTCTAGGCTCTCAAGAATACTTGAGCTGGGAAAACCACCTGGGACTGGGCCTGTTGTAAGCTGAAGTCTGCGACACGAGCTTAAGATACAAGGCCCCTTTAGCAAGGAACTGGAGCTTAGTATTTACTTAGTTCTTGAATGACTACTTAGTTCAAAAAAGTAATTTTGATACAAGATATGCAGTTCTTGAATGTTTGTTTAGTGCAAAAACGAGAATTCTTCTCAAGCTTATAGCTCGGAGAACAAAATTTCATATTTCTAGTTCTTCTCAAGCAGTACATTACAAAAATCTATACGCACAATTACGGGAAACTGCTGTGTATAGTCTCTCTGGTACAATCTGTGTATTCTAGTTCTTCTTAAGCAGTACACTACAGAGTGTAAAATAAGTCAATCTGTATGCACATACAATGAACAGTTCAAACTATTTTATGCCATAATTGTTACTGATAGGCTGGCCAGCTTGTAGTACAAGCACAAATCATTATACATGTAATATAGTTGACTGAGACTGTATTCCCTTTCGCTCCAGGCTCTCAAGAATACTTGAGCTGGGAAAACCACCTGGGACTGGGCCTGTTGTAAGATGAAGTCTGCGACACGAGCTTAAGATACAAGGCCCCTTTAGCAAGGAGCTGGAGCTTAGTATTTACTTAGTTCTTGAATGACTACTTAGTTCAAAAAAATAATTTTGATACAAGATATGCAGTTCTTGAATGTTTGTTTAGTGGAAAAACGGGAATTCTTCTCAAGCTTATAGCTCGGAGAACAAAATTTCATATTTCTAGTTCTTCTCAAGAAGTACATTACAGAAATCTGTACGCACAATTGCAGGAAACTGCTTTGTATAGTCTCTTTGGTACAATCTGTGTATTCTAGTTCTTCTTAAGCAGTACGCTACAGAGCGTAAAATAAGTCAATCTGTATGCACATACAATGAACAATTCAAACTGTTTTCTGCCATAATTGTTGCTGATAGGCTGGCTAGCTTGTAGTACAAGCACACATCAGTGTACATGTAATATAGTTGACTGAGACTGTATTCCCTTTCGCTCCAGGCTCTCAAGAATACTTGAGCTGGGAAAACCACCTGGGACTGGGCCTGTTGTAAGCTGATGTCTGCAACACGAGCTTAAGATACAAGGCCCCTTTAGCAAGGAACTGGAGCTTAGTATTTACTTAGTTCTTGAATGACTACTTAGTTCAAAAAAGTAATTTTGATACAAGATATGCAGTTCTTGAATGTTTGTTTAGTGCAAAAATGGGAATTCTTCTCAAGCTTATAGCTCGGAGAACAAAATTTCATATTTCTAGTTCTTCTCAAGCAGTACATTACAGAAATCTGTACGCACGATTACAGGAAACTGCTGTGTATAGTCTCTCTGGTACAATAAATAGTTCAAACTATTTTCTGCCATACTCCGATGATTAGGATATTTGTAAACAAAGAATGAAAAAGAGCACCGTGAACAATAACGCTGAACAATATTCAAAACAACACAAATGTGAAAGAATCTAATAGTATAGTATGCTCCTTCTTGTATGGCCAGCTTGTAGTACAAGCACAGCTGAGTATACATGTAACATAGCTGTAGACTGTAGCCCCTATCGCTCCAAGCTCTCAATAATAATTGAGTTGGGGAAAGCACCTGGGACTGGGCCTGTTGTAAGTTATAGTATGCGACACGAGCTTAAGATACAAGGCCCCTTCAGCAAGGAACCAAATCACTTTTTATCAGCTCTCAAGAAAAGTTGAAGCAGGGTTGTCAAGGTCTGCAGCTGCTACTCGTGTTGATAACTCCGATGATTAAGATATCTATAAACAAAGAACGAAATAAGAGCACTGTGAACAATATTCAAAATAGTACAAATGTGAAAGAATCTAAGAGCTGAATGGTATAAGGATGTAGGGAGTTTCTTGTATATCCAGCTTATAGTACAAGCACAATGGTATTCTCTTGTATTAATGGATGGCATATTTAAATTTTGAAATAGAAATACAGTGATTCAAAACTGACATGAGCATGATACGTAAACTGGCTTGCATAAATTTAAAACTTTCCCGTAACTCAAGAATGTGCATTGTAACTCATATTGCTATTCTCCTATTGTTAGTGGTTGTTTCTTGCTTTCTTTTTTCGTTGTGCTTCTACTTTTACGATGTCCATAATCAAAAGAGTCATGAGGACAAGTGCTAAGAGAAACAATGCTGACAGTTCATTAAGTTGGCTTATGCTAATGGATTCCATGTTATGTGAAGCAGAGAGATGTATGTCAATATGTAGGTGCTGAAGGTAATTTATAAAAGAGTTCAAGATGTTTGCAAGCTGGTTTTAAGTGTGAATGGAACTGGGTTTTTGAGAATATTTTAGTAGGAGTAAGACGTAATCATTTGAAAAGATTGAAAGATAGTGGGTAAACACAGAAACGCGTTGTATAATCAAATAGGGAAGGCCATGCAAGATCGCAACACTTGAATGCGGGATAGATTTCTGACAGGTGCAGAAATAAATACATAAATACATATACGGCCTGATTTGAAATGTAGTTGAAATACTTCAAGATCAGATTGCAGAGGATATTATCCAATATGAATATGAAGGGCATTTATTGGAGATGCAAGCCCCAGCTAACAAACGAGGCTGGCTTGGGACTTCCACTGTCCAATCAGTGAGTCAAGCGTGTCTGCGCTTTCAAAGAAAAGGAGATCCTGTCGGTAGCTAATAATAGATCGCTGCCAGCTGACTTGGTAGAAGTCTTTATGGTCGATGGATAAGCCACCAAAGGAGGCGAGCTGCTGTGATGGACTTAGTTGTGCATTTAATTAATTGTAGGTTAAAGTGCATTTATGGACAGACTTGAAGTGAACAGGCATAGTCTGGCTGCCATAACCACTGTATAGTCTATGTGTCCATGTGTCATTTAACCTTCAAAATTCATGGGGATTCTATGAACATATGCACACATTACAAGCAAGAAATAACCATAATTAGGTGAACACTTTGAAGGATATATACACAGAAATGTGGGCTCCAGAGAACTGGGAAGTTCAGGATTCATTCATTGAGTCTTGAATCAACAGCTAGCAATTTAGGGGCATTTTTCAGAATTAATAAAAGTAGTGACAGGTTTTGACAGTCCTTTACTGAAATCTGTTTGCCATGAGTTGGGAAACTTGTACCAACATCCTCCCACACCGCAGATAGTCTATTTACATAGATTCCATTGATCCAACCAGTAACACCTATTCCAGATGCACGAGTTTTATCTAAGTAAGCAGCATACCTTCCAGCAGCTGCTTTGGTCGTTTCTGTTGTAGCCTTTGCTTGCCTTGATGCTGATGCCTACCTATAGCTTTCCCCATGCCTTGATAGGGTGGTATCGCTCTCTAAATGCTGGGTCTGGAGCCCTATACCATGAATACACGTAGTAAGTTAGGAATGTTATGACCCCTTACTAACACACAAGGCCAACAAAAAAAGCACAATTGACAACTCAGACTTTGGACACAACTATGATTTAATGTGATAATCAAAGTCGCATGGAAGTCTATAAAGATCTAGTATTTCACAATCATATTTTTATATTCTTACGGTCAGCGAATTAGCTGAATAGAGGCGTTATGTTATATTTGTACATTTAAAAAAGGCATTATCAGTATTTTCTTGACGAATTTGGAATATGAGATTACAAAGTTGCATGAACTCTAATTTTTTCGCATGTTACTTTTTTCTCTTTTCATGGCATGGAATGAGATCTCTAATCAGCGCCTTTTAGGTTCTCTTTTTATTGAAAAAAACTTTTGTTAATAGCAAACAAGTAAGCAGTTATTTCAGGCCTTTTTACAAGAAAACAACATCTGCCACCATCTGACATAGCCAGAAGCTCATTGTTAGTCCCCACGTCAATTGTTATTGGAAGGCACTGCCATCAGGAGAAATGCCAAACTAGCAATATTATATGGCTATTTATATACTACAATGTTGTAATTAGTAAAACAAAAGTGTATTTTGCAACGGATTCAAATAAAAGGCATCTTACAGGTGAAACCCGTGCAAACACAAGCATTGCAAACAATAGAAACAAAAATATCTATGCATATAACAGACCTCTATTCAGGTTTAACTTTATTTTTTGTCTTTTATGCGCAATGAGCCAGGAGCCTACATTATTGGCCAATTGCTAGACACGGATTTTTAAGTGAAAAAAATGCCCAGTGACCTCCTTACAATTGACAAGCTACTTCTAAGTTCTGATGAAGTTCATTAGAACTAGGGCCGAGTACCTCAGAAGGACGGATTCCACCAAGTGCTGTGTAGAGTGCTATTTTTCCAACAGGGATCCCCATACCCTGTTAATAATTACCCAGAAAACACATTAGCTGTGCTGCATCTATAAGTTATAACATAATTAAGAAAATTATCTAACACGCAAGAAAGAAAAACATAGACGTGATAGTCAACATTAAAGAAAAATAAACATATGCGAAGGCAAGTGCTTCATGATAGATTTACCTGGCATCCAAGGTCCCCCAGTCCTAAAATGTGTTCACCATCAGTAACAACAATGACCTTAATGTTCTTTTCAGGCCAGTTCCTCAAAACATCATGAACCTTGCCCCTGTCAATATCAGTGCCCCTCAAATCATAACCTAGAGGAGTAGTAGGTATTTTGTAGTATACAAAATACTAAAAAATATGGTGTAAATTTATCGATACGGCACACAAGGAATTCATCAGATGCATACCATCCCACAAATACATGGCAACACCCACACATTTCAGAGAGACTTGTTTCAAGACACTTTACCAATGTGCATCCTAGAAAGAGGAGAGATGTTAATAGAACAGCACAGGAACTTGCACTTTGAAATCTGATTGTAGACTGATAAAGGACTTTACATAGAAGCACACTCCTAAAAAAGTGATGGAGTTGTCCACATTGATTTTGGAATAAAGTTATGTTGGACCACAGCCATAATCCAAAAGCAATATGGAGAGGCCTACCCAACACAACTATAATCCAAAAGCAATACGGACAATTCGATAATAGTGATGGAGCCCCACAAATACCATTGTGTGCACACTTAAAAGGTAAATTGGAAAGAAAAAAAAACAAATAATGTATTGGATATAGAATTCATGAATATATGGTCAGGTGGACCTGGTTAGTGAGAAAGGAAAATAAAGATGATAGAAATATACATACTTTTCTTTTAAGCTTATGTAAAGACCCTATGGACGCCTAAAAATAGTTCCATATTTTTGGTAGGCTTCTCCCACTGTGGGTGTATAGACTATAGGAAGCAACTCTTTGACATGATCAATCATAAGCTTGTAAAATAACCTTTCGTTCCTCTCCTGCCCAGAGATTCATAATGTTACTTTGCAAGCTTAGTATAAGTTGATCGCACAGATGCTTCTTTACAATGGTAGGGTATGCATAAGAAGCTAAAACAAAAGTAGGAAATTGTAAAGAAAACATATGGGAAAAAGGGGAATAAATTTACGTTTAACAATATAAAATAATTCCAAATACAACACTCTTGTATGGAGCTGTGTTGTACCATCCCTTGAACAAAGGATGGTCAGATCACATGATAGTACTTAAGAAAAGTAATGTTCTAGAAAAAGAATACCTCAAGATCCATCAGAGCCATGTACTTCTGCAAGGGTGTATTGTATTGACGAATAAGATGCATTAAACGCTTCACCTGCAGCAAAATAGTACCCTTTAGTCAACAAGAACATTAAAGCTGAGAAAGTGAGATAAAAATTGACTATGTCCAACAACAACTAAGGAGCGGAATTATACTACCATCTGCAGAGATTGAGGACCCATTTATTGGGGTAAACATTGGTTTGAAATAAAACACTAAATCAATAGTACAATTTTTTTAAAGACTCTTTGATGAGTGGAGATCTATGATACCCAAGAGGAAATTTACCTAGCAGGTTTCATTCAAAGGCATATTAGCATCCAGCCATGAGCTAAGTCTCCTATCCACCTCTTCATAAGAATACCCTTGTTTTTTATGCTTTATCATCTAAATTTTCAAATTAGAAATTCAGATTGATTTCGTACTCGTTAAAGATCAAAGATAATCAACCATCTCTCATTTGCATTTCTCCTTTTGAGAAATGTGTACAACAGACTAAAAAACCCTAGGAACCGTGGGAATTAGCCACCACAAGATTGATGCATATTCCATAGCCTTTTTTCTACTATTGTTGAGTGCCATTTAAAACTAACGCTACCACAACGAGAAGTCCAAATGCTATACAAGACATGACATCACAGAAAGCAAACAAATGAACTCAAGTGAGGATGAAGGTGGCAGACTGCAGTAACGAGATGAAGCACTGATATCTGTAGATTGATTGGTTTCAAATCAGTGATGTAAAGTTGAACATACTCAAGAATGGCCCAAATAGTGAACTACATATAAATGCATTTGCAGGCACAATTGCATATGGGAGATTTGAAAATGAAGCTCCTTCAAGCACGATTTTGTGCAGGGCATAATAGGGGGCATAACGACTTGTACACTTATAAATATAGATCAGCCATAAACAATATGTACACCCTGAACACACTACATGTTTTGCATTGGAGCATGATGATGCAGAATTTCCACTGGAATTAAGTGACTGTGTGTGACACTGTAGTTTAGCTCGCAAAACTTTTAGAAAATACAATTGATTAGGGAATCAGCTGAAATACCCTTAGATTATTTTTATGAAGCACTCCTTTACTACAGAACTTCAATTAAACTACAATACTTTAACAACACCTGGTGAATAAATCCCAAAGGTTAGATCAATCTGTTGAACCATCCACAAGCATGAAAATAGTCCTACACGCATATTGCCAACAGAGGGGCCATAGGTCACAGGTTCAAAATTTGGTAAAATCCCTCAGGGTTACCAGCCGTTACTGTAGCTGGCGATTGAACCACTCTCCATGCAGATATTCCAAGAATGGGGATCTCATGAGTTTTTCTATAAAAAAGGTGAGTGAATTAAAATAACCATTCATAGCAAAGAAATAGGAGAGGAAGCAATTTACTTGAAGTTCTTGTGACATGTGTGCAGGCGGTAGAAGACCTCGTACATAGTGATAATCCCTTTCGTCATCTGTGAATGCCAAACCTTTGTTGTAGCGAGGATCTCTCAGCAATACATAACCACTGTTCAAAATCCACGAAGATAAGATAAAATGCAAAAATATGCATATTACACACACATTAAATGCACACCTAACTAAGCTTAAATCCATGCCCACGGAGAGACATATAAAAGTATCAAATTTTCTAAAAAACTAAACTAGAAATCCATCACAAATTTCACTTCATTTATAAGCCAGAGTATGTATATTCTGCACTTCACATTTCTTTCTTGCTAAACATGAAAAGAACCTAATGATGAAAGCCTTTAAAAGCTTTTTTAATCCTTAAATGATGAACATTCATCACCTCTCAAGAGGTGGGGTGCTGTTTACATTGTGGAGCATGTGAAGACCCAGCCCAACTTAATAGTCGTGACTGCTCAACTGCTCATGATGGCCCACCATGCATAGGCATAACAACCACATTTTTAAGGAACCAAACCATGGGGAAGGCCATAACAAAGCCCCACCCTGCCCCCATTTGACCTATTATATGAGAAATCTTAAATCTATTTAAACACAGATAGACAATTCACAATCCACATTCAGATTGCAATTAACAATTATTGAAAATCACATCCTGCAACCCAGGTGAGGGCAGGGGTTTTCCATCAAATTTTGTGTGTAAGCTTGCATTGGATGCATTCAATATGAATGCTAACATAAACCCATCTGATCCTAGGTCCAATATGAATGCTATGGTGTGGACATCCAAGTTGTGAAGCTGAAGGATGCATATCTTGATTTCACACAACCTCCAGCTTGGTGCCTCTAACATCTAGAGGGGCCTCTCCTAATTTCCAATCTAAATGGGGAAATCATGAGAAGTTAACATTATCTATTACCTGGCAACTGTTTGGCTCCAAGGAGTGATAACCTGCTCTTCTGAAGCCCTATCTTTTGGCCTGAAGTGCGAAATCCTGCAACTCTGCCACACAGGTTGAAGATATGGTGAGTGACCAGGCTGGTGTGATTGATTCAAATTACAGCAAAGGCCTTGGTACTGTATTTATAGAGAGACTCCAGTCTAATAGCAGCACGAGATGTCCGAGATCTCTACTTGTAATAGAACATTATCAACTTCTGCTGAACCAAAAATTTGGGAGGTTGGGTTCATAAAAGAAATTATATTATATTAAAGTTCAGTTACAGTTTCCATCCCTCATTTTATGACAGAAAACAGAAAAACTAGAAAAGATACAAGTCTAAAAATAAGGTCTCCGGCTCTGTAAATTAATAGGATGCATTCAAGCATTTCAACGAAAATGACAATAAACACCACGCATTTGAATATTACATTTAGAAAGAGTGAATGCATACCTGTGTGGACTATAGAGGATCTGCTGCAATATCCTTGTCCCCACACTGCAATCTCACAATATTCTACCATTGTTTCTCTGGTAGCTCTAATACTAAGAACTTCAAACCAACTCTGCGGAAATAAGAATAAGTTGAAAGTTAAGGTTCACAAAGTCATTATAGTGCTTGAAAAAATAAAAATAAAAAGACATCTATGGACCATGTGGGCCCTCCCATGAGCGCCACATGCCTCACCTCCTCCATAACATAACATGCAGGGGTAAGACCATGCCACTTAACATCGTATCATGGTAATATCTCTACCAATATGTCAATACAGGAGACATCACGATAATCAAACAACCCACTGTAGGTGCACCAGTTTCAACTTCATGGCCTTTGAGCCTTAAAGATCTGCCTAGCGGAGTAGGTGACCCATGGCTACCAACGTGCTCGTCATGCAGCAAAGTCCTTCTCTCTCTGCACTTTCCTTTCTTACTTCCGTGGTCGAGCCCTCCACCAGCTGGGGAAACCAAAGATGGAGCTATGGAGAAAGCATGGGAAGCTAAGGATACTGTAGGACCTTCTATCTATGTTCATCTGAGGCGAGAGAATTTGAGGTAAAAGAAGAAGTCAAGGAGCAGAATGAAGATCAAAGATAAATTGAATATCTTGGAAAGTGCCGAGTTTTTCTGTGGTTTATCCCTGTGCAAAGCTAGTATGGAAGATGGCCAAAGGAAAGAACAAGAGGAGATCAGGCGACGGTCAGCGAATAGCTGAGGTAGCTGAAAAGGAGGCAGCACCAACTAATGTTGCTGATAAGACTGTTAAGAAAGAGACGACTGTAAAGGAGAATGAACCCAAGGGTTCAGCATAAGCTCCTGTGTCAAAGGTTGATCAAAATAAGAACAAAAAAACAAGGTAAGGAAACAAACAATGAAGATGGCAGTGGCAAAGATAGGTTTGCCGGCTTGATTTTTATGTGTAATTCTGAAACTAGGCAAGAGTGTTTCCGATACAGAGTGTTTGGCTTTCCACCTGCCAAAAAGGATCTTGTAGAAAAGGTGAAGCCCGGAATGAAGCTCTTCTTGTATGATTATGACCTTAGACGCATGTATGATATCTACAAGGCAGCATCTGCTGGAGGAATGAATCTGGAACCAGATGCTTTCCGGAGTTCTAAAAGGCCATTCCCAGCACAGGTAACTTTTCACTGTGTCGTTGTTTTTCTATACATGTCAACACTACATCAGTTTTCTGTTGAGATGAGCTTTGCTAAATGAAGAATGTTTGTACAGTTGCGGTTCTGTATTCAAAGGGATTGCTCACCACTTTCTCAAGACATATTCAAGAAAGCAATCAAAGATAACTATGATGGGAAGAACAAGTTTCGGTTTGAACTCAATCCTCAATAGGTATCATCTATATATTAATTATTTGTAATGAAACTGCTCAACATATTTATTTGATGGCTTCCTTAATTAGGACAATTTTTTGTTTTACAGGTGAAAAAGCTTACGGAGCTCTTTAATTCTCGCCCTGAGACTTGTGGAGAATAATAATAATAGGGAGAAGAAGCAGAGGGATTTTGAGATAAAAGATGAGTTGTCCGTTCTCATGGCTTCTCCGAGGGCAGTGAAGCCCAAAATGCAGATCCTCAGCATAAGCATGATCGTCTTCAGTCTAAAGCTAAAAAAATTAGAAGGGTTGTGGCCGTTGATTATCAGCCCACCAGACCTGCGACAGCGGTGCAAAGATCATATAGGAGAAGGAGGCAGACCATGGCCTATGAGACCAGTTTGAATGCAACTGTTATTATTTGGGTTCACACAGGCCAGTTGAAACACAAATTAAGGAGAAAGATCAAATTTACCTTGTTAATCCAGCAGCAGTTCACAGTTCAACCGAGCGATACCCTTAATAAGTTCAGTCACAGTTCAACTACCCAATATACCATCCGATCGCAACCGGGAACAGTTCAACCGAGAAAACCGAGAGAACGCTAACTAAGCCCTTCCGATCACAACCAGGAACAGTTCAACCGACCAAACTGAGAGAACGCTAACTAAGCCCTTCAGGTGTGAGCTGATCGACACCTATATCACAGATCTGTCGATTACCAAGATTGACACATATACGGCATAACATGTGTTTCCTGGTTAACAAAAATACACTTACAACATATGCCATAACATTTCCTCATAACATTTCTTTAACATTAAAAGTTGGGAACTAATGCTAATGCAAAGATAACATTAATTCATGCAGGCGACAGAGTTTTAATCAATTGCACTTGTCCAAACTCCTTTCCTAACTTTTGAGTTTGTATACCTCAATTTGAGGCCAAATAAGACGAAGACTTATTTCATTGGTTAAAAGCACAAGAGGTTTCAAAAAATGCATTGGTGATTGTGTCATGCCAAAATACTTTGGATTAAGTTAAAATGTGCTTATGGATTACCATGGATTACCGTGTCAAACTAATGCAGCGGCTAATAATCGATTACTATAGTCCTTGCCAGCCCTGAAGGGGCAGGGACTAATAATAGAATAGAGGATGTAAGCCTCTAATATTCCATAGTTATATATAAACAATCATATTTCAAAAGATTCATGGTAAAAAAAACCAATAACAAATCATTAAGAAATTAAATGAAAAGAAAAAAATAATAAATAAAAATATTAAAAACTAGAGTAGAATATTCCTTACACTTTTTGCATGTGAATTATGTATAACTGTATGAAATATATAATTTTTAAATAACCACTCATGAAGGATAAAATACTATGAATTAATATTTAAATGAATAAAATTTAATTGATATTTTTTTTAGTTAAATTTTTATTCATGAATGAAAAAACCTGAAAAAAAACATAATAATCTAGAGTTTCTCCTCCCTTATTTTTTAATTTTTTTTATAACCTTATTTATTAATTATTTTCTTGTAACCCTATGCATTAGTTTTTTCTTCGAACTTCATTTATTTAGTTGTTTTCTTCTATCTTCCCTAGATGAATAGCCCTAATAAATATAGACTTTTCTAATTTTTTATTTTTTTTATTTTTATTTCATGCACGCTGCTCCATTTGGTATAGAAATTAATCAATATTTTATAGTTTAGGATAATTAGAATAATTAATAGATTTAAAAAAATTTCATTAATTTTTTTTTTAATTTGATTTATATATATTCTCATAATTACTTTTTATAAAGTTTTCCTAATTTTAAATTTATATTTTACTTAGAATTTCTTTTTATTTATATGTTTTTACTTAAATCTTTTCAGTCATTGAATTTAATTTTAATTACATTTTTGTTTCCTCATACCAATTAGATCAAAAAATTCCTCATGAATTTTAAAGGCTATCACAAGGTTTCCACTTAAAGTATTTATAACTAATCAAAAGTAAAAGAGTCATGATAGAGGAACATCATTTAACTACATGGAAAATATACATGACCTATTCGCTTTAATATACCATAAATTACCTCTTTTATAATAACCCACATACATACGTTCAGAAGGATATTATTGTAGCATTCAAAATTCTTAAATCTTCAAAAGCTAAGTACATTTAAATATAAATACAGCGATATCTCTCACCTTCACAACTTTTAAAACCTCCAAACCATTGAAGTCTCTCACGTTGGATTAGAGAATGAACTACACCGATGCTAGGTATCACAAACAGTTACATGATTTGTTCGAGGTACGTTTATGTCTTTAATTTCTTACTGATATGTAAACGGATAAAAAGATTATAGATTATCTGGTACCTGTTTATGTTATTAGTTTTTTTTTTTCTGTTTGGAAT
The DNA here is from genome assembly GCA_000404065.3 of Pinus taeda. Taxonomy (NCBI): domain Eukaryota; kingdom Viridiplantae; phylum Streptophyta; class Pinopsida; order Pinales; family Pinaceae; genus Pinus; species Pinus taeda. Next base: position 112,155 of record APFE030244448.1, read on the forward strand.
TGAATTTTAATTTAGAAATTGGCGTTGGTTTAGAGTGTTCTGCACGTTCATACTTAATGGCTTTTTATTTTTGAAATTTTTGGGAGTAAATATTTCGATAAAACAATAAATATAATTGAGTTTAATTTTATTATAGATTTGGCATATTCAATTAATATAAAACTCATTATTGATTTTCCTTCATATTGTTGTAATGTACAGAATTATTTATGAAAGATAAAGAATGTACTGATAAATCTGAGTGAGCTTAATCTTATTTCAGATTTTGTGAATTCAATAAATATAAATAAAATTATTTATTGATTTTGGTTCATGTTCTTTGAATATAAATAATTATTTATTGAATACAGAGAATGTACATACCATTAGGTGTACATAATCGACCATCCAAAATAAGTATAACAATAAAATCCAACATTCATATCATCTTATTTGTTTCCATAAATTTAAAAAGGACTATTAATGGACTATGGGCAGTGTATCATTTTTATTTCACATCGTTATGTGTAAAGATATTTGGTACATATTACACAAAAAAAGTATATGACAAATACTAAATAAGCTATTATGGTTAGAAATTGTATTTAATTTAGCCCTTGTAATTAAGGGGAGTGTTAAAATAAGATAATTACTCCTCCATAAGGAGTTGGTTAAACATAAAGAGTCAGTTAACTGAGTGATTGTGTGATTGAGTATTCGAGTGTTGAGTCAAGTAGAGTTAAGTGATAGATGAATTTTAGTTTGTAGTTGCATGTCAAAGTGAGTAGCTAGCTAGAAAAGGTTTAAATACTCTTTAGTGTTTTGTGTGATCAAAAGAAGAGAAATAACTCATGTTTTATGTGTGAATTCATGCTTTGTTTTCTCTGCCTTTCCAACAAATTGGTATGAAGAAGAGGTTTGACAAATTGAGTTGCAAGATCTGATCAAGAAAGAACATCCACTATAGCCACAATCTGCAAAGTCCCACCGTGTGAAGGGTGTCAAAAGATTTTAGGCGTCATAGGCACCGCCGTGAGCAACCACTGGAGTTGTGGTCTATGAGTCACCTCACAAAGTAACAACAGAGCTGAAGAGATAGAGAGCCTGTAGTCGTAGCTTGCAGAGCCGGAGTGCGTGAGAGATTGGAAAGCGCAAACCATGATCACAAACATTAAAAGTTGTCATTTATAAAATTCATGTGGTTTTGCCTTACAGAGGCATCTATTGAAAATCATATTTTCTTTCGGGGGCTATATGGAAGATAGCCTCATGCAATTAGGAAATAAACTATAAAATATAGGAATGACCGCAATCATGGGTTGCAAAGCGTGACTAAAGCATATGAAGAAAATAAATCAAAAAGAAGAGGAAAAGATCATTGCCATGGTTAAAGAGGTGCAGGCCGCAACCAAGGAACTAAGAAGTTTAGTAGAAGACAAAGAAGAAATTGAGGGTTATTGGTGTAGCTTTGATTTTCCACCACCTCCTATGTTTACAGGTAAATATTTTGATCATTGAGTTCTCAAAATGCTAACTTTCCTTAGAGCTAAAGTGTTAATTGAGTATGAATCTAATAACCCATACGATACAGTATGTGATGTTTTAGCATTGAATTTTATAAAATATGCATTCGATGAGAAATGTTTGCGTAAGGTAGAAAATTCACAACTTCCAAGGAAGCATGGAAGATCTAGGAAGCAAAGTTTGGCACAAAGGAGAGTAACTTGCAACAACAGGTTATGTCATAAGCAAAGAAGTCAGGTGCAGCTCTAAGAGTAGATGAGAAACACTCTAAGAGGAAAATAGAGCTTGGAGAACCCCACTCAAAAGTCGATGATGATTTTCAAGGCCATAAAATTGCAACCCATTATGCAAGCATGCATATGCATGAAGAAGACGCAACAAAGATTGAGAGAGAGAAGCAAGAGCCTCTATATGTGAAATAGAGAAAGAGCATATAAATGCTTAAGGACTCCACTGTAATGTGAATGACACAGATGATGGTGAATTCTACTGTGACGAGACACATGTCGATGATGATTACAAAGTTATATGTGAATTGGTGAATCCAGTCAGTATTTGGTGAAGTGGAAATTGCCAATGAAAATGACAATTAGCACATGCATGCTCGGATATCCCACCATAGTGTTGATGAACATCATGTAGATATGTGTGGTTTCTTTTTTGAAACAGAGATTGATTGTGGAAATATGGTAAGTGCAATGTTTGATGAATGTTGAAGGTTGAAGTTGCCACTGTAGCAACAAGATAAGAAGCAGTTGGAACTATTCATGAAGCAGTGTGTCATCTAGCAACAGTTGATGATCAAGAACAGGATAAAGTGATTGAAGAGTTTTTGATGAGAATATCTGATAACAACATAACAGTGTAAGACAACCTCCATGTAGTTGAAAAGACCGCCGATGTAGTGCAAGGAGCTCTCACTAAAGAGAGTCATATGAAATATATTTTTAACATTGTTTATGAATATGCAGGTGTTCCAAATAGCATGGGAGCAGAAGTTGAAAGCAAGGTTGTTAATGAATTCAATGTAGATTCGAATCTCATTGAATAATGGATTCAGAAACCAATAGAACAAATTAAAGCGAGTCTTAAAACAACATTTGGAATAAGAAAATTGAATGAAATGGTGAATAATGATCTTGACTATACAGATTACAAGAAAAAAATAGCAGTACCTGATAATGAAAGTGAAAATAATGCTATGGATGTTTTTGAAGACAAAGATGAATGCATTAAAACCATTTTTCAACAATGGAGTCAAGAAGAGATAAAATTCTCCTATCTAGAAATGTCACAGAAAGAAAGTTAGGAATTTGAAACACAAGAAACAAAGCAAAGAAGATAGTTTGAAGATTCAATGTCATGGCAACAATACATAGTTGAACGAATATTTGAAGAGGAATTTGTATAAAACATTATCCAATTGTTTTTTAGGAGAATATCAAGACAAGTTAAAGAAAAATTGTAGCAACATCAAGTCAATAAAGCCTAGAGAAAAAAAGTTCAATAGAGAATGAAGCAATTTTGAGGATATAAAATTTGGAAGAAGAGAAAAAGAAAATGAAAAATTGTGAAAGCCTTTAAGTGATTGTAAGCCTAGCTGAAACATAGACTAGACCAGCATGCATGGTTGAGTGATGATAGTCAAGTTAAGTTATGTTGAGTCATACAGTCGTAATTGACTGGGAGTGTTAGAAATTGTAATTACTCTAGCATATGGAGTTATAGAGAGAGAGTCACTTAACTGTGATTGAATGTTTGAGTGTTGAATCAAGTGCGATAGATAACTTTTAGTGTGTGATTGTGTATGATTGCATGTCAAGATACCTTAAGCAAGTCGGTAGTCGAAAAGGTTTAAATACCCTTCATCAGGTTCATTGTAAGCATCATGTGATCAATAGAAGAGCAACAGCTCATGTTTTATGTGTGAATTCATAATTTGTCTCCTCCATCTCTCCAACAATTATCTTTGAAAATCTATTTTTCAAAAATGCCATCAATATAAGTTGTATTATCTCATATATCTCTATGAATGAAATTTAATGAGATTGTCATGTTGTCGTTGATTCCACTTTCACACTTAATCATAATGCGAACTAGATATTCTGTACATATGGTACCCACCAAAAGCATTTCGAGGACAATAAATATTTGTTTTCTGTATCTATTGCACGTTGAAATAAGTCTAACCATCATTTTTGAAAGCATAAAGCACACCAGCATTATTTCTATTTTTTAAGGCGGATTATGTCCAGTCCAAGCAACCAAACCACGAGCTAAAACCCATCAATTAAGAACGTGGTTTTCCTTTGAACGTAAGAGCGATGAATCTGTTCATAAGTTTTATAAAAATAAAGGGAAAATACTCTGAGCGTAATTTTATTGTATATTCTAAAATATTTTGTAAAATTAACGAAAATGAATAAAATTCTTTTAACCCAGATTTCCTAAATATTCCATTATCTGAAATCTAAAGACGACATGGAATTTTGAGCTTCTCCACAAACGTTTTAGTCATGTTGATTCATGATACCATCCATGTAATTCTTTAGCCGCAAAATAATGCGACTTACTTAAAAATTTGGTCGGCTGGAATGGTTTCAGGATTATATGCCCAGGTGTATAAGCTATGGTTAATTGTTTTAAACATGAAACTCATGCATACAAATTAAATAAACAGGTAAGAAATAAGTGATGTTTTATTCTTGAAGTGATGCTTTATTCTTTTCATTTCCAATACCTGTCTCAAGAAAAAGACAGGCTTCTCTATAATAATTGTCGGTAGGTATATTGTTGCATTTCGATTGAAAATACTGGCTTATCTATAATAATTGTCGATAGCTATGTTACATAAAGCTCAAAATCATTCTGTTTCATATATATTATCTTTCATTTAACTTTCATTACGCCTCTGCTTTGGATCATTTCAGAACCGGACTGATATTTGTGGCCATATTTTTAAAACTTTTAACGTTTTCATGGAAGTTGTAAAACAAAAGAGTTTAACCGTTTGCTTGTTCCTCGAATAAGAGAGATTTTTCAAACGCGACTATCATATTGGGTTCAATCATGGCTTTGCAGGTATAGCTGCGTCTTGCAATTATGATATGAAAAACAGAATGAAACGCAGGAAATCACAATAATAACGTCTCAATAAGCATCCTGCTCAAGGATGACTAATGATGTCAACTGTAATTTTAATGTCAGGTTGGCTTCCTCTCTGGCAACGAAACCTTTGATGCATGAGATAAGGCACATACTGTTTTATTGTTTAATTTTTGCATGGATGTGTTATGGTTTACTCTATTTTTTATATTCTGATACTAATAATGTGCAATACCTATCTGTTAGTAAGCACTTTTATGCCTGATATACTGTTTTACTCTGAAAAAAATTTGAGACAGGTTGGGTTCTGAACTATTTTCTTATAATATTATAATAATAATAATAATAATATGCTATATCTATAATTAGATACAGTTATAAACACTATAAGCACTTTTAAAAGTAAATGAATAAAATATCACTAATTTTTATAGAGAATATAACATATATTTCGGAGAAAAAAAAATTAATTGGTCAAGAATTTGGAATGAAAATACACTAAGAAATAAAGAAGGGCTTGCTCAATGGGGACACGAGATCCCTGTTGAATATGAATTCCATCCATATATTACATTATTATATATACTAATAAAATAAATATTTCTAAAGTTGTTTTCCAATGTTATAAATTATATTATTATAGAATAATAAATGATAATAAAATTACGTAAATTTAAAATATTTTTGATGTATCTTAATATTTTTATATTTTTGTTATTGAAATTGTTTAATGTTTTTATCATATTACAAATGAGCTCCAAAGTATTCGAGTATATCTTTAAACAATATTTTCTTTCTAATATCAATAAACCACCAATACAGTGTTTCTGCAAATTATCCTACTTTAAAAACAAAGTTTTTGTTTTTGATGTTAATGAACAACGAATACTATGACAGAGATCTCAACAACAATATCGTATATAAGATTCTATTCTATCTTAAAAGAATCTATTGAGTTTTCGTTTTTATTATCAATGAACAACCAACATAGGGTATCAAAGATATGAATGACAATACGATCTGAGTCATTGTTGTTAAAATGAAAAGATGTAAGATATATTGTGATACTGTTTATTTACATTTATTTTTTCGCTCATTATCTTAAAAGAAATTTTGATAATATATACCTATAAATATGATGTTTGTGTTGGTCCCAGATGCACAGCAAACAAATAAACACACAACAGAATATCAAGCACATAAAATACAAGAGTTTAACGTGGTTCACCCAACCAATCTGGGCTACGTCCACACAACATAGGCATCAGGAATTTATTAATCAAACAGGATATTACATAATGAAAACCTCATAAAAATCTCACCCTCTTAGCAAACCATCCGAATGGTTGCCTGTTATATAGCATAGAGAATCTAACAGCCTCATTAACTTCCTCACATCAAATATAGGAGGCATTAACTTCCTCCTAACAAACTGGAGTTAATCTAGGACCTGAATTCTATTGTTGTCATCAACTGAGATTTTTCCTATTTTGCTCCAAACATAAAATCTCAACAATCTCCACCTTGACAACAATTCGCCTGATGCCCTGTTATTATTATTTTATCTTTTCTGCAAGCCAAGAGAAGCCAAACACCAGCATAGCTTCTCCAACAAAATTGGTTTCGTGAACATGTCTGCACAGTTCTCCTTTGTATGCACCTTTTCAAGAGAAACTCCCCTTTCAGTGATAACCTGTCTTACAAAATGATATTTGATTGGAATA